>WBMZ01002700.1:0-120981 GCA_013400975.1 Atrichornis clamosus | reverse complement strand
CTCCGGGGCGGGGCGGGCGGGCGCGGGCGGGGCGGCCCGGGCCGGCCGGGGGAGCCGGCGCTGCTGGAATAAGAGGCTACGGGAGCGGAACGGAGCCGAGTGCGGGTAGTGTCGTGTTCTGGAGCTCTCGGGAGTCGCTGGGCTGCGGCCCCGCTGCATCCCCATGGAGAAATACAAAGGTGAGGTGAGGGGGGCGTCACGCGTGCCCGTGTCCGGCGGCAGCCCCGCCGGGGGACGTGGGGGACCTGCGGGGGTGGCGTTGGGGTGGGTGGTCTTTGGGGGGTGACAGACCCACTGATACGGCCCCCTGCCTAATGCTGTGCCCCCGCGTGGGATAGTGGCGGTGGGATGCGGGGTCAGTTCCCGAGGCGATGTTTTCCGAGAGTGGGAACGGGATCAGCGGCTGGGAATGAGGTCCCCGTGAGTGGGGCTCGAACCCAGCTTCTGGGGACAGGATGGGCGCAAGTGGGACTGGGCGAAGGCGGGCGTCCAGCTCCGGGAAGAGGAGGCGGACAGATAGTGGGGACGGGAGACGGCTCCCGGAGAAGGCGATCCCCGCGACTGGGGACAGGGATCGGACTCGCCGTGAGTGGGGCCGGGGTCAGCTCAGGGATGGAAGGGAAGCGGTCCCCGAGAACTGGGTCGGGGTCAGTTCGGGGATGGAGGGGAAGTGGTCCCCGAGAACGTGGTCGGGGTCAGCTTGGGGATGGAGGGGGAGCGGTCCCCGCGAGTGGGGCCGGGCGGCGGGAGCGACGGGGAAGGTGCGGGGCAGCGCGGGCAGGTCTCGCCCGGGAATGTGGAGTCCCTGCGTATCTACCCCGGGCACTGGGGAGAGAGGGAGATGTGGGGAAATTTCACGTTTCACCTGATCCGCATATCGGGACTTTTTTTTGCCACTTAAAAGCAGTGTCTTATTGCGTTTTCTGCAACTGCTCAACTGTCTGACATTGTCCACTCCGTCTTTCGTCCTAAACCGCCCATCTGGGTGGACTTCCCACCCTTCCAGGCTGAACAGGCACGACATTGAGTGTCCTGTTTTCTAAACGCAAATAGTTTTGGTGGGTCGGGAGAGGGTAGGTGAGCAGCTCCCAGCTTTCTCCTGGCAGATCTCATCCGGGCTGGCTGTCACCCACAGCCCATTTACTTCCCCGCAATCAATGGATCTGGCGCTTCCTGTGTGATGCTGCTTGGTCGTTATCACCGAGATTGGCACAATTTAGGTCTGTGTTGCTGTGGGCACTCCTGGACACTTTTCAAAACTGAACACTCCGTGCCAGCTGAGGAGAGAGGAGGTGGGATGAGGTGCCGGGGCACGGGGCACTCGGATGCTTGTGAGTACTCTGTGATTTCTGCTCCTGCTGGTGTGTAGAAACCTCCCCAGGAGGAGGTGGATCCAGCACTTGCGTAGCACGGAGTAAGATTGCAGAAGATTTTACCTGTTGAGAGGAAATGTGACTCTCTTCATAACTGCTGTCTTCCTCATGGAGCTTGAACATTTAAGTGGGGAACTTGGTACTAAACAAATGTTTTTACGCCTGATCCCAGTTGTACTTTCTACTGTCAAACTAGAAGGGTTTGCTTAGACCTCAGTAGATGCATTCGAGCTAATAGCTCTTGTTCCTTAATCATGCTTTGGTGAGGACTTTATATGTTGAGGGAGCGTATTGTGTGACGTTAATTTTTGCCAGGATTGTGTGGTTTTTTTGACTGTGCAATACTTTAGTATTCTAACAGGGCTGGCACTTTGCTGCCTGTTGCATTTGATCCTTTTCCTCCTTACAATTCATACTTTTAAGGCCTGATAAACACAATAATAACATACTGCAGAAGCAATGTTAAAGATTATATAACAAGTCAAATATTGTGTAGTCGTTTGTTGGGTTTTTTTCTCCCCATCCTGGCAGGGTCCGCACAATTCCATTCAGTTCCAGTAGCAAAGCAGTAGATTCATTAAGATTCAGCTATGTTTTGTATATTGTCTTTTGAAATATGCACACTGCTCCCTCAGAGCAGCGGGGATGTTCCGCACATGTGTGATGAATAGCGAGCGCAACTGATCGCGGAGCCCTGCCAGCGCTTTCTGTGTTGGTGGAGAGGAGTGCGGGAGCGGGGGTGCTAATGGGGTGGTAATGAGGCACCGCGGCACCGCCAGCCCTGCGGGGCAGCCGCAGGTGATGGCACAGCTGGGTTAGTGGCGGGGAGGTGTCCCCAGGCTGGGGGGTAACTGGACTCACCTGGGGAGAGGGGTGGGCTAGAGGAGAACGGGTGGGAGTTGGGAGCCCTGAGGAGCAGGTGGAGAAGGCAGACAAGTGAGTTGTTAGTAATAAGCACGGGCTATATGTGCCCATACTGGTAGGGATAGCTCATTCCTGCCATGCTATGGGAAGTCTTCACTCTTGCCACTAGCCAGGCAGAGTGCTTGTGCTGGGAAATCTTGTAATGATAGAGATGGATGGACTCAAAGGGGGCTGTTGAGCAATGAACTGGTATTCTGGGAAGAGGAATTTACTATGAGATCTATCCTATTACTTAAGTTTGCAAGCATCAGCAAACAGCAGCATTTCCTTCCTTTCAGCACAGGCAGAGATGTGCATTAATCCAGACCAACCTGGCACATGCAAGAGATGTCTCTCCAGTATCAGTGGCAGGTGACACAGCCACAGGAATCTGGTTGGGTGGAGCATGCAGGGCCAGGTGGAGTGGGGGACTGGTGACTGTCAGGGTGGTATAGGTGGAGTGGGAAGAGCTCAGGCTGTTGGACTTTCATGGTGGGAAGTGAAGAAGGGATTGTGAAACTCTCCTGGGAATGGGTTTCCTCTCCCAGCCACTGCAAATGAAGTTGCAAGGCCAGCTGCCTAGGAAGACACTGTCTCTTGACTCCTGTTAGGCTGTTTAGGCTCTGAAGGATAATCTTGATGTGCAGTGGAGTTTTTTCTGCCAAGGCACCCTAAAGAATGTCTTCTGTTGAAGATGCTGTTTAAAAATCCACCTTCTCCCCACGATTAGGAAGTGTGTATAAGGCATAAAGAGCAACAGACCCAACAGCCCAAGGGGACAGAGCAGGTGGGAGTGAGGGTGGTCACTGTACCCACAGCTGTGTGATGACAAGGATAGAACTGCTGTCTCTTGCTCCTCCTCTATTTCCTGCAAGTGCTCTCTCACCCCTTCCCATGTGTTTTGCCTTTGAATATGGCACCAGTCCCAGCTTGTGCTCCCTGTTCTAGGGGCACTGTGGCTTTTTGCCTGCTTCTTACCATGCTTGTCAGACGTGACTGGCTAGCCCACGACCAGCCGTCTCCAGGCCCTGGGAGGGGAAGAGGTGCTGCGTGCACTGTTACTGATAAGGGATGTGTTGGTGATACCTTCATTTATCTGCCATCTCTGTCAAGTCCTCTCAGACGCACCATTGTCACTGCAGTCACGGTGCTCACAGCCCTATGCTCACAGTCTAAAATGTCAAGTGATGTAAGCCTTGAGAGGTTTGTAAGATTATGACCATATTTTTAACATATTAGAGCTCTGTAATGGAAATCAGAGCAATTTCCAGCCCAGTTCTTCGAAGTGGAGTGTTTGGCATTCGTGTTTTACTACCTCTGTTGAGCAGATACAAGCTTCACATTTCTTACTGGAGGGTCTTTGGAAATGTTTGCAGTGCTCCCCCGAGGAGATTTACATTGTTTGCCCATGGAGGAGAGGTTGTCTTCTTAACAGAAGCCAACGGGTTAGTGTTGATAAGGATTAAAATGGTGACTTGGTAGAAGTGTCTGCTTGCTAGTTAGCATGTTTTAACTGGGAGGGGGAAGGGGGGTGGGTCTGTTTGGGACTTGGGCACGTGTTCTTTTTAACATGTTCTTGCACATACAAAGGGGATTAGACTGCAAAGTGGACACATGAATGAAAGATGCAAGCCCTGGTAACAATCTGAGGCCCTTTATAAACTCTTGTTAATCAGAGTCGGAAATGGATTGATATGAACAAGATCTGGGCTCTGTGCAGACATATGTGGTTTCTCCTCGGCTGATTGTCCACACAGCTGTTGTGTTTAGCTCATTGTCTTGGTGTGACAACTGGAGAAAGCAGGGCAATGTACTGCTCTGTGCCAAATCCAATACAACTTTCAGCTGCTGGGCTAAGCCTTCTTTTAAATGCAGATGAAAATTAGTGTTGTGCATAACCTCATAACACATACGGTAACTCTCACTTATGTGGCAGTGACCCTGGTTGGTTTTGGAGAATGGAATGGACTTTTTTAGGAAATAGGCAGCAGGAGTGCAGTTATTTACTCTTCAGGGATTGAGGACATGAAGCCTTTTTCTCTGACTGAAACCACAGTCTGTCTTAATCATACATCTGCCATGGCCACCCTTCCAAGCCATCCTACACACTGTCACCTGTGCCAGTATAGTATTTCTATCTCTGCTAGTACAGCTGCATTTCTTATTTAAACAGGGCACGTGAGGATATTCTGAGTGGTATTAGGCACACGTGAGGCTCTCCAGTGCTCCCCACGCCAGGACAGGCTCACTGCAGCAGGCTGTAGGGGTGCTGCCTTCAGCCCCATTTGATAAGCAGTTGTGGCCCTTGGGAGGTGTGTGTATACCTTGCAGGTTTAGGGTATTCCTTTTGCTAGCCCCAAAATGATCACTGGGGCTTGCTCCATCTCTTGAGAGTAAAGGACCAGTGCAGTGAAGGGCAGGGGGAGCAGTACTCCGGTAGCCCTGTCACTCTGGGGTCTGTGCCCCATCTGTGTCACTACCAAAATTGCCAAGAGCCCGGCTTCTAAAGCCAGGAGAGAAGCTTCTGCCTAAAAAAGAGAAGGAAAAAAACCCAAAAGAGGATAAAAGCTAGCTCACAAGCTCTGAGCCTTTGGGCATCTGCTTTTGGAGTGCTCCTGGCAGGGCACGAGCCCTTCCTTTACCCTTGTGTGTAAGCAGGTCTCATTCCCCTTCCTCCCCACACCTTTGGTGCTCCTGGCTGTGGGCTCTGTGTGCCCGGCTGGGCACTGGAGACACCGCCTGAATGAGTTTATTGTTCCTGGGTTTCACTGATGGCTTTCATTGAACGCCCACAGCACAGGAACACAGGGAGTGTCTATGCAAAAATGCTTATACTGCTTTATTTTGGAGCACGGCTGGCTCTTTCAGCTCCCAGCAGCAACGATGGACTGGGAGCAAGCAAGCAGGGAACTGGGCAGTTCACGTCACCCAGGCTGTGCAGGGCTGTGCACCAAAGCACCAGAGGCTCTTAAATCTGAATTCTGGATACCTGTTTAGCTCCATACTTGCTTATCAACATTTCCATCTCAACATATAGCACATATGAAGGATTTAGTGACTTGCCTGAATCCCTTAAGATTTTACGGCAAATTCAGGACCTGAATCCCAAGCTCCCTGGCCAATGGTCAGTGCTGTCCTTGCAACCTTCCTGCCTGGATCAAGTGAAATTAGGGATGCTGTTCTCTTGAGAAATCTTTGTAAACTCTAATTTGCTGTACCCTCTGGAAAGGTAAGATTCATCTAATGTAGGGAAGTGCATCTTCAGGCAATAGCAACTGGAGAGCCCAGAGCTGTAGGGGACATCTTAGGGAACCAAAAATAAGAGTTGGACCTATTATTAAAGGTGATCCAGAGCATGTGCATCCAGGGCATAGGTGTTCCTGTCTGAAACACAGATCCAGACCCAGCAAGTAAACTGGGATCCTGCAGTCACATAGCCAGTTTGATGACCTGTATGTTGATGTTTACTTCATCTTGGAAGTTGAGTCATTTGTGCTTTTCTCTTGGGTCAACAGACAAGACAGACTGGTCCAGTCTGTGCTACAGCCTGTCAGCACAGCTCTGTGGGTCAGAGATGTGTCTGACAGGGCCGTGCCCCAAGGAGCTGCTGGTGCAGATGTCGATACATCCAGTTTTTGGGCTGGAGCTGCTCATTTCCCTCCAGTTTGGTGGTGGATGGGGAAGCAGTGTCAGTGAGCAGGCAGTTTCCCTGGCAGTAGCTGAGAGAAGGCATTTCCATTGTAAGAGCAACGCTGCAATGTGAAGAAGAGGGGTTAAATTTGGGAGCTTCTTGCTGTGTGCTATGGTGCATGGTTAAAAACCTTGTGTGAACTGGAAGAATGACTGTAGAAGTTTACAGAAGAAAAATCTGTTCAGAAGTGTTCAGTAGGAAGACACCAATCTCCTGGTACCCAAAGTTCTTATCTTTTTAAAAAATAAAATCACTAAATTTACTTGAATGCAGGGAGCAGAGCAGGAGGGAAAAGCCTCCAAAACAAACACAAGTTGCTAAGGGTGTCCAGAGGAGCCGAGCCCTTGGGGAAGCTCAGTGGAGCAGCGCTGGCGCTGTGCCTCACGTGCCCCTTCTGCGGGGCCGGGCCTTCGCTCCAGACCCGGCACAGAGAGAGAACAACCAGGGCTGAAGCCCCCCGGAGTGCTTCGGCTGGGGGCTGGTGGGCCAGGCCGGGAGAGCAGCCCTGGCTGAAGGAGGTGACAGTGGGGAGGGAGTTGTGTCCCCCTCGGCAGGACCTGCGATGTGCCAGGGTGCTGTGGAGAGGAGGCCTGGGAGCTCTGCTGGGTTGGTCTGAAGTTCAAAACACAAGGGCCAGGACTTACTAAAATACGTTTCCCCTCTGTCCCTCCACTGACCTGTCGCTTTCTCCATGGGCAAAATTCCATAGAAAGCAAGTCTGAGGATGGTTTGGTGCATGGCAACATTGTCTTTGGTTATAAACAGCTCTGTCTGGAAGTAAATATCTCAGAATTATGGGATCAGACTGAAACTCCCACGTAACATACAGATTTGGCCACTTCTAGTTTAATAAAAGCCAGTATTTCCCCTCCTTGGGTGGACACTGCTCTGTGTTCCATAACGATTTTCTGATGTCTTTTTTTCATTTTTCTTTTTTCCCCTTTGGATCTGCCCAGGATAAAAGTATAGCACAAGGCTTAGAAAAAGCCTGGGAAATAGGGATCCAGAAGTCTTAGCTGACAGTTTAGCCTGTGGGCTTCTTATTTCTGAGTAGGGGGAAATCCCCTCCAAAGATAACCAGGAGCAGTAGCCACCCCCAGCACTGGTGTAATGCACATTTTTTTTCACTTGCTTTTTTGTCATAGGAGACTGAATCTTTAAAAAAAATACCTTTAGGTTCCCAATCTTGGTAATAATTAATGAGGCTTTTCATAGTTGGCACTGAGTTTGGGGTGCAGAAGTGGGCAGCTAAGCAGTTGGGATGCTTTTTGAAAAAGTTTGCATAATACTTTGGCAGCAGTGCTTTGAAAGAGGTGGGTCTGAGCCAGGAGATTCTTGCAGTTCGTGCTCAAGCTGTGGCTTGAGCCCTTCCCTGCTGGACTGAGTTAGATGGGCAGCAAGTCTTGGTCTGCTGCAAGGAGGGATCCCTGTCCTGGAGCTTGCGTGTGTTCTGAGGCAGGTGGGGAGGGGAAGCGTGTGTGCAGCTCCTGTGAGATGAGATAAGGTATCTGCAAAGAAATCTCTGATCCAAAGTTGCTCTGCAGATCTCATCATTGCCATTTGTCACTGAAAAGTATGACAACTATTAAGGCTGGGAAGAAGGAGCTGGCTTGCAGAGAACCTGAGTTGCACAAGGTTGCATGATAACGCTAGTGGCTTTAGCTGAAAGTCCTCCACAAGTGTCTGTGAAATTTGGGGCTTTCTTCCGCTGAGGAATGCAACCAAGCCAGCTGCAGCCCCACAGCCTTCCAGTAGCACTGTCAGTTTGTCATCTCTGGAATAAGCCCATGTATGTGTTCACACAGTCCCAGTGCCAAACAGCCCTGACTTCTGATGGTCCTGCTGTGAATGAGCTGAAATCAGTACAATGCAGAGATGCTTTTTGGTGCCTGCTAGTACCAGGTGCGTGGTTGCAGCAGATAGGGGGCCACCACTTGTGGTAGCAAAATATCACAAGCCTGGAAATTGGGGCTGACTTTAAAAGTGGAGATGTGGCAAGCCCGGACTTCTGCAGTGACTTGTGACAGCTGGAGGCCGTCTGTTCCATCCATCCCATCAGCAGCTTCATCCAGGCTGCTTGGCTGGGGAGCATGTCCTGTCTCCTTTGTATAAATCCTGTGTCTTCAAGGATCTTTTGTGTTCTACTGCAGTCTCTAAAAATGTGCCACGTAGTCTTGAATGGTGGGAACTTCTGCTGGTTTTACTGTCATACTTTTCAGACTTCTCCATTGCCCTGGGGAATGCAGAATCAGGCAGAGAGCTGGGGCTGTAATGTACAGTTCCGCATCTGCTAAAGGATTCCTTGATCTTGGTAGCTGCTGAAGTATGATAAAGAAGAGAACTGCTCAGACTAATTGAGCTCAATCTACAAAGCAGCTGAGTTATCTTTACCTCTCTGTGGTTACCTGGGCAGAGGGGTGGGATGTGCATTTTTATCATCCAGCCACAGCTGGGTTTTTAGTCCCTGTTGGGAATTCAGTACACATGCACATGGCTGAAGGCAGTTCTTTTTGCTGAAAGATGAGCTGTGTGTGAAATTGTATGAGCTGGATCCAGGTGGAGGTGCCTGGCAAAGACAGGCAAGCCTGGGTGCTTCCTGTGGTCCAGGAGCCCTCCTACCCAAGCCTGAGGCCACAGAAGAGCTGGGGACACACCTGACGGGATGGCTCTGTCTTTACCATCCACTGCTGCAGGGGTCTGGAGTCTGCTGGGAAGCACAGTGGCTACGTGCTTTTTCTCCTGGATTTTTTCAGTCCCTGTGGGTTGTTTACCTCATCTGGGGCACGTTGCACTCAGTGCCTGGGGCTCTAAGTGTAGCCAGTGCTGGGCCTGCAGGTGCTTTTGGAATTCAGCAACCTCACCTGTCTGGTTGAAAGATGGTCACAAGTGCCCCAGAGCAGTGCAGTCACCAGTGAAATGTGCATGTGACAGTTTTGTGTGGTTTTGGTTTTCCCCCACCCCAGTATTTGGGCTCCACACTTAGTTGTGTCTTGTTTCCCTGAGCATCAGTGTCAGAGCTGAATGTGGTTGTTGGTGATGCTCAGCCTGTGTGGGGTCACAGTATCCCTAAAAGCCCCTGACCTCTGGAACAAGTCATCTCTGCCGAGCAGCTTCTTGTGTGCTCTGCCTCCTTCACTCACCAGTTCATCTGGTGATACCTCCTTTGGCCAGGCTGTGAGAAATCTGCAGGCAGACATGAGGACAAACCTTCTCGTGACAGTCCTCATCAAGTATTACTCGGTTCTGTCTGTAACTTAAATAATCACAACCCTAAGGAGTTAATATAATCCATTTTCCACTAACAAGGACCTGTCTTGTTTCAACAGAAGTCATCTACCAAACTATTTAGCAAAGCAACACTTGTAAATGATTTACTCTTGAGTTAAGCATGGCATTATTTTATATAAACACAGGTTTTCATTACTGCTTCAACTTTATTCCATTTTCTCTCTTCTGGTCATGTTACAGGATACACACATATCCACGCACGGTGTCTCTCGCCTTTCTCTAATGAGCAGTGCTAGCTGATGATATTATCTAGTTGCCTACATGGCACATCAGTTTAATTTGCTATAGCTAAAGCTTTGATGTTATTCCCCTCATGAGATGATACTTCTTGGAAATTAGGTTTTCTTCCAGGTGCTGAAAGGAATTATTGAGTTGTTTGGTGCTGGCTGCCCCAATGCAGTACTCTACAGACCCTGTAACTAATTAAAGTGTGTCAGAAAATTATCAATGTTCCAAGTGTGGTTTGGCTTACGTTTGAGTCCATTTAAACTCCGAGGTCTGGTTCTAGGAAAATTCACCAGTAAATCAATCTTGAAGTGTATTAATTATGCTAACATATACTCCTGATTTCTGAGATACTGAATCGTAATTATGTGTCTGATTGTGATCCACAGCTATTGGGACACTGTTGATGTGGTCTGACATCTGAGCACTTGGATCGTGGTAACTCATCACACTTCCAGCTCCGTGGGCTCTTGCTTTAATTACCTTTATATGCCAAAATACTGATTGAATGTATTTATCTGCATTATACTGGTTTATACTGGCAATATGTGGAGCAGAGCAGACCTGGACGAGGAGGCAGTTGCTTGAAGCCTGTGTCTGCTGGCATCCTGCACCAGTTAACTTCAGTGAGCGTAGTTTTCCTATCAGGTTGTTCAAACAGATGCTCTCTGAGTGTAGAAGAGATCTATTTCTGGAAATTGAAGTGGGAGTTGGCAGAGTGGGGGGGAGTGAAATGGCAATCAAAATTCCCATACTTTATCCTAAAGGCTGAATTCCCACGTCTGGCTGAGAAGAGAAACAAATGCTTTCTAGACCCAGGAGGCTCCGCATTCCCCGGAACAGAATGATTTATTTTTAATTCGGATAGTTCACTGGAGCTCTTAAACCAAAAGAGCAGTGACAGTTTTATTATACTACTTAGAAATAAATGCAGCAAGCTTTGGGCAATGATGAGGTTGAAAAAAGGCAGAGTACTGTAGAAAGGCAGAGGACAGGTTCATCCAGACCTTGGCACCCCTGGTGTGTCCAGCCCAGTCAGAGCATGGCCTGAATTGCAGGGGCAGCACCCAGAGGCAAGGTTTGACTCTCTGACTTTTCTGAGTGAAACTGCTGAGGGACCGTGATAATTTTACAGAGAATTCTGTCTATTGGGTGGGACACACACAGTGAGGATTTTCTGAAAATCTGCGTTAAACGGCACGGAATTTCACACTGGTGTTTCTTTGGACTGGCTACGTCAGCCTTCCTCCAATTCTTTGGCTTAAATAATGACATCCCCTAGGCTTATATGCTGGGGTTTTTTTGTTCATTTGCTGCTGATACCATTTCAGCTATGGTCAGTCTTTTATTCTTGTGGTGGTCAATTACAGCTCCCACAGGAATGCCAAAGCCACGGGGACTGACAGGAACACAGACAGGTGTTGAGCACAGAGAATGGTACTTGTTTGAGAGTGTTTGAAGATCGTAAAAAGGGTGTCTTATCAGTGCTGTGCAGGTGATAAAATGGACTATCCTTGCAGTTAACACAGGCTGTTGACTGTGCCTTTGAAACTAGTGTTGCCCCAAAACCAGGATACAAGCTGGGTACCACTTCCAAATCACACATTAGAAATGTGTAGGGCTGGATGATGCTCCAGTGCTTTTTTTTTTTTTTAAGGTATTCTTCTAACATTTAACTCTGGTCAGACAACTTCATGCTGACTCTCCTGATTAGCTACAAAATCTTTGCAGTTTGCTTTTGTTCCCATGCTGGATTGAGGTTTTTGTTGGAAATGCTCTGTTTCCAGCATCTGTTCTTGTTTTTCCTGATAAACATAAATGTCTGTTGGCCCACATTTAGATGAGGTGGGAAGGGCCAAATTCCTTCCTGGTGTCATTCCAGCATAGTCAATGGGCTGACCACAAGTATCAGACTGGGTCTAAGATTTACATTAGTTTTACGGCAAGTTTTACCAGTTTTTATTGATACGCTGTGTAACTGTATTTCTGGTGCAATTGATAAGGATGCCTTTGAATTTGATATAATTACAGCTGATTTGTGATAGAGGAGGAATGTAGAGCTGACAACCCCTTAGCCAAGCAGACATGCTCTCAGTTCTGGGTGCTAGTAGCACTGACGTGGCTGAGCCTCGCTCCAGGCGAGGGTCTGGACTGTGTTAGCTATCTGGACCATGAGCAATGAGGAGTCTCTACCACACTGGAGACATGCTTTATGAAAATGCAGCCAAGTCATCTGTGGACACCTCAGCAAGGGCATCTTCACCTTCTCTGATCCTTTAGGCTGAAGCCTCTCCAGCTGCTGATGAAATGGTGTTCCTGAGAATGTTTGGTTATCCCAGATGCTGGGTTGGAATCTCGAGTTTTCTTTCAGTCATTGATTGTACGGTTGCCTTTCCTCATTCATACACTTGCTTTCTGCTGGTTGTTCACAAATGTGCAGGCCTGCTCTGCCATCATACAGACAGCAGGAAGGAAAATATTTCATTTTGAGTATGTGAAGGGAGTTGCTGCTTAGCACAGACAGAACTGGCTTCTAGATGAAAGAGTCAAATACCAAACTGTTTTGTTTCAATTTGAGCAGGAGAAGCTTTGATCTAGAGGAGATGACTCAGTCAGTAGCAGGGAACAATTCTTTATAGTGAGTTTAGAAATAAAACCCGAAGATTTAGGTTATGATGGCTTTGACATATCAGTCATAGTGTATATTATGTGGAAATGAAAACCATAAACATCTGAAATGAAGTGTGGAGACTTTTCTGAAAAGAGAAAAAACCCACTGATGCTGATTGCCAAGAGTTTTCCTCAAGTCAGAAAGGACTGGGGGTGGGGTAAGAGCATTCCTGTTGAGATACATATAATGAGCCATGTGGACAAAGCAGGAAGGGGAAAGACTTCCTGCAGCACAGCTCAAACCAGAGGTGGGGCCAGGATGAAAATTGGGATCTCCTGGCCTCACGTCAGGCTCCATAATCCATCTCTGCTGCCTGCTCTTCACCCTGCCTCGATGCATCATCCCCTTTGTCACCTTCCACAGCACTCTGGATGTGGAGGCGAAGGCGGTCAGACCCCGCTCAGTCACTGGGCTGGCTCCAGTTGCAGGGAGCAGGGATGGCCAGATTCCTGCTACTGAGCTGCTTTTATCTGGAGCCAGGTGACCGGCCCTGATCAGTGCAGCTGTGTTTTGTGGCACTGCAGCTGGCCAAACAAACACAGCTGGGCCGCGGCTGGGTCTCTGTGCCTGCCGCACACACGTGTGGAGCGAGAGCTGTGCGGTGTGGCCAGCATCCTGGGGACGTGGTGAAACACATCTGGCTCCACACAACAGGCTGTTGGCAATTCCCAGTGGGACAGGAAAGTGTCACTGGTGTTCATTATTTCTGCAGCTTTATTCTACACCCAGCCACTGACCTACATTTTGTTCCATGCCACCATCCTCTATGCGCTAGGAACAAATGGGTATCTACATGAAGAATGTTTCTTGGTTCGTTTTGATGGCTGCATGCAGGAGGTGATGGGGACTTCTTTGGCACATTGCCTTGTGAAGTATCCTGCTACTAACAGTTTATTTCTGCTGAGGATGGCTCAGCCCTCAGCCTCCCAATTCCACCTCCTTGCCTGCACCATCTCTGGCATTAGTTCTCATTCTCACCAGCTATCAGACAGCTACTACCTTTTCACCAGGTTATTCTTCTGCTGGCTTGGCTTGACAGTCTGGGCAGCAGTGGGAGCAGGAGCAGGGTGCTGGGGAGGGGAACCAGTCTGTTAGGTTGCAAAGCACTATCAAGTGGGCTCACTGGGGATGCTGAGGATGTGCAGGTCCTTCAGTGATGCCTGGCAGCAGGGACTCACCTGCTCTGTGAGTCACAGAAGTTCTCTCTCTGGTCACAGAAGTTGTTACAAAATTGAGGTCTGATTAGGTGGCCCAAGCTATGCAGGTATGGAGGTGACATACCTTCCCCTAGAGAGGGAAAAGATCCTTTAGGTCATCTAGTTTATCCCGTGGTGCAGAGAGTGTGCATACTCTGGTATACTCGCACCAAAATGCAAAATATTCCCAGTGAGGCAGCTTCCCTCAGTTCTTCTAAGGATTATTCCATGGTCTGGGAAGTCTTGTTACTCTTATGGATATGATGTATAAGGGCATCAGATTACTACTGTTGGATGTATATAATGGAAGAGTCAATTTCCTTTCTTGGCATGGCAAACAAAAAGCCATTTTCATTGATGCCAGAGAACAGCCAGTGCTGTGATGTGAGAACTGGAGACGGTGTGTCTGTACCAGGGGATGTGCTGAGGATGCAGCTACCCACATTCCATGCTGTCACCAAATCAGAGCTGTGCTGGCTCTCAGTGTCTCATCCAGCTTGCACTCAGCAGGCCGTGGCTGTCCCACCATAACGTCACTGTGCAATTTGTCAGCCTTGTGCACGTGTGAGTGCAGAGGTTGTGCTTGGAGGGGGTCAGAAGCTCAAGGCTTGCAAACAGAAAGTGTCGAGTGTGGCTGGAGGGCAGCAAGGTGCTGGCTGAGCGCTGAGCTGCTGGCAGACACCAGGGATTACCTGTGACAGGAGGGCTCTCTGCTCCCTGCGGCTGCTGGGGAAGCAGCCAGGGCAGCGCCTCTGGCAGCGTGTGCAGGTGAGGGACTGACCTCTGGCAGGTGTGGAGCAGGGCTGATGGACTGTGTCCCTTCCTCACGGAGAAAGGAACAGGGTCACGGGTGCCTTCATCCGGGGCTGTGTGGTAGGGAGATGGCACCTGCTGTCCATGCTACAGCAGGGAGGGCTGAGAGCTCCCAGATGTCATCAAATCCTTCTCTTCCTCTTCCAACTTCCCTTTGTACATACCATTACCATGATTTGTTTTGCTGATGCATTTCCAGGAACTAACACCCATTTTCAAAGACCTGCAGATGCAGAAGGAGCTTCCTTCTATGAAGGAGCAGATGATTGCTTTATTTTCTTTAATAGTCTTCCTGTGGGCAGTGGATCTTACGGCACAGAAAAGACTTCTTCAACCCAAGGGTGCCTCTCTTGTATTATGTCTTTCCCCTAAATACCAATCTTTACAATAGAATAGTTTTGAATGTATTCTTGATGTTCCCATGCTCCAGTTTACTCCTGTCTTGAGTGTACAGAACTGCCTTTACTATAAAAGAGTGTTGTGAAAATTAATGGCTTTACCCAGTGGCATCACGAATGTTAAAGGAAAGATGTATTCTTGTGAGTAGCACTGGAAATGTGGATGTTCTCAAAGAGATTGGAAATGTGGGCTCCAGTTCTCTGGGAAACAGCCCAAAGGACTGAACCAGAGGTGTTAGTGAGTGTTTTCTGAGTGAAACTGCTGAGGGACCGTGATAATTTTACAGAGAATTCTGTCTATTGGGTGGGACACACACAGTGAGAATTTTCATCTGCAGCCATAAAACTATAACCTTTACAATCAGTTGGGGTTTTTGGACAACTTTCAGATCTCATAGGAATTGATGTTTATGAATTATAAATAAGAGTAAATGTACCTAAAGACTTGGGTGCCGTAATGGTTATTATCTACTCTTAATGTATGTGGTAACAAAATGTAACTTCACTCCAAAACTGGGGGCAATCCTCAAAGCTTTAAGGGTGTCCATACTGCAGTATTGTTGTGGAGGTCTCTTAGATGGAAGGAAATTGATGTGACAAACATATCAGAAAACAAAAAAAAAGTCTGTAGANGTGTCCATACTGCAGTATTGTTGTACCAGAAAACAAAAAAAAGTCTGTAGGAATTTCTGCTTGCAGCTAAGGCCATACTTTTTAAGCATAGGACAAAGAGATAATAAATTCTAAATTCAGCAGGGAACAAGGAAGTCATGTAGCAACTGCAAAGATCCAAACATATGGAAAATTCAATTCTGTGGAGAATTAAGTCACTATTATGTAATCAGGATCAATGGAAATGAGCTGATGTCAGTATTGGACTGGCTTAATGCATGGGTGGAAAATTGTGTTGTCTCAGAGAGACCTGATAATAGGAATGGAAGCTCCATATATGTTGCATGTCCATTAACTGCTGGGGTTTTTTACCTAGGAGGGGCCTGATCCAAACCCAGCAAAAATAAATAAGGTTTCCACTAATCTGAAACTGTTTGGGGTCTGAATGTAGAAGATCTGTGGGAGGTGGTACGCAGTAAGAGCCTGGGATGCACATGTACCTCGTACTGATTGTTTGGGGTGAAACTTAGCCCTTTCTTTCCACCTGTCTGAGCCTTTTGCACTACAGGTTACCTGTCTGTCCCTCCAGGCTGGACAACAGAAGCCTACCAGCCTTGGAAGGGTAGGGGCCCAAACCCCCCGAGATGTGGACTGGAGAGGGCTGTACCTGGCACTAGGGGAGAGGGGTGTCCCGTGCGCCCAGGGCATGGGAACTCCAGCAGCGTTGCACACTGACAGCATTGCAGAAGTGCCCAAAGACCTTCCTGGCCTTCCTGTGGCATGACTGTCATCCTGTGAGACAGAGCTTGTGGTGGGGAAGGGCTGCAGAGCAGAAGAAAAGCTCCTGCAGCTGCCCGAGGTGTCCTGGAGGAGGGCGGGCAGCCGAGGCACCCGAAAGGGTCCTGTGCTTGGTGTTCTGCTGTCACAGGGCTTGCAGCAGCACCGCTCTTGGAGCTTGTCCCTGAAAATAAGCCATCGTTAGCCTGGCAGCTGTGCAGGGAACACCAGAGCATGCTCCTTGGCAGGAGCACACTCTAGCTGGTGTTGCTGTGGGGCTGCCCCTGGGAAGGAGTGGCAGCAATGCGTTGTCCTGTGTGTGCATGTGTGTGCTCTGGCCAGTGGAAGGGAATTGGACACAGGAATACACCATGCCAAAGAGCCTCCCTCCTGGAAAAGCTTCTTGGGTTCAGCAGGAGCAGTCCTTCTCTGGCCACTGGCTAGAGGGCACTTTGCTGGCCCTGAGAATCCAGCCAAGCATCCTTGCTGCTGGTTTGAGGAGGAGGTTTTGGGGTTTTGAGGGTGTGGTGAATTTGTGGGTTGGTTTGGGGTTTTTTTATGCTTGGTTGGTTGGGTTTTGATTGCTTTCTTTTCTGGTTTGTAAGTGAGGATAATGGGGAGGACACAGCATGTAATGGTTTAGTGAGAAGTTCATGCTCTGGGTACTGCGGACACTGTGACAATGATCAGGACACTGCAGTGGGGCTTACTGAAGGTGTGTTTGAGTGATGAGCATCAGGCACATATTAACTGGAAGGGATCTCCTGGTGGGAAGCAATGAGCTTCATGAGATACTTTTCCCACATGAAATAGGTTTGATATTCTGGAGTGTTACTGTGTATAACAACATGCCTCTGAATCAACAGATTAGGGAAAAATGTCAGCTGTTAAATGTTAGTGGATGGAGCTGTCACATGAACTGAGTATGTGGGTGGCTTGAAATTAAGAGATGCCAGAGGTGGGGAGGGTAATGACATTAAAAGAGATGGAATGGTCTGACCTTCGACAGTTTCCAGTCCAGTGAGAGCCTGAAGGGAGTGGGTGAAGTGAGTGAGGTTTCTAAGTGGGTCATCGCAGGGGAGGACTGTAATTGCTAAACACCTCTCAGGCACTGGAAAGGGGAGCTGCAGTACCTGCTCTTCCTAGTCAGGCACTTTTGCTGGTTGCTCTGTGCTGGCTCTGACAGTCAGACCACCCTCTGAGCTGATTCGCCTGCCCAACCTAGTGGGGGAAAAACACGCACAAAAAACCCAGGAAAAAAGCAAACGTGTTTGTTGCTGCATGTATCTTCCGCTGAATGAGAACGGATGTGGCTCATCATCAACTCATGATGGACACCACTGTTAGTGCAAGGGAGGGCTGAAGCTGTGTAGCCAAAGGCAGGGGAAAGGAAGAGGACAGAGTAGCACATGGATCTCAGTAGCTCTATGGGTTCCTTGTTTGGAAGGTTTATGGGTTCATGAAATAATCTTGATGTTTCCCAAAGTGAACTCATTGAAAGGATAAAATGGCGGCTGTGACATGAAGAGAGCAAACAATTCCTTAGACTCTTCTTTTGCATTTCTAGAAAGTTTGTTTAACTCAAGAAATATTTTCTGTCATATGGAATAATCCCTCTTAAAATTATGCTAGAGAGGTGAAGACACCCTTGGCTTTGTGAGCAATGCTAAAGCGATTGTGTCTACTTCCTGCCCAGCAGCTCTCCAGATTCACTGAAAGCTGGCTGGTGTCTTTCCTGAGAAACAGCTGCTCAGAAATTTGGGAGGAAAAATATTTTATTCCTCACATTCTGGTGGATTTGAGGCTCACCAGCTGGTTGAGAAGCCTGCCAAGGCTCTGCACTGTTGTGGAAATGTACAGTAACTGGGCATAAGTAGCTCTAAGCCCATTTTGGACATAGGGGTGAAAATGTCTTAGTGCTGGGAAGCTGTTGAATGTCTTTTTCAATGTAGAAATAAATCAGAAGGGAATTGTTCTGTCTTTGCCAACAAATAAACTCATTTTGGGGAATTTACTGTCCGTGTTTCCACAGAACCTCTTAGGCTCTGCCTGTTGGCTGGAGCTGTCCAAGCCCCCCAAGGCCCTCATGATGTTAATGTCTGTGTTTGAAATACAACTTCCAACCTGAAAAACTGCTTCTTAAATTAGAAACTTTTTTTGACTGATTGTGTACATAACGTGTGTTACTTCAATCTGAGGACCAAATTCTTGCTATATCAAAGTCTCCCATTGCCTTCAAGGAAATTAGACTCTAAATCTAGGAAAGGCAGACACCCGATCTCTGTGAAAATGACTTTATCCTAGCAAGTGCAATTTCTGTAAGTGTTTCCCTGAGTGAACTATTCTGATTTGCTTTTTCCAGCTCTCTTCCCACCCACAACATGGAGAAAAGCTTATATGAAGTATTTCGTTTGACTGCTGTAAAGCAAATATTTTGTTACCTCTAAATTGAAAAGAAATATGTTTGCCCCAGTCTTAAAGCCTGTCTCTAGATGGAAAACTGGGTGTTCCCTGGTTTAGGATGCAGTGAGGGTACTGAGCCATGGGGACAGTCTTGTCCAGCTCAAATGTGTGCCCATGTTGGGATGTTATGGTCCAAGAGGGTGGGCTATGGATGGGTGGGCTAGTAGAGAAGTAAAGAACTGGCTAAATTTTTGGGCTGAAGAAGAAAAAGATCGTGGTTTGTGCTCTACTTGAACTCCTGCCTTCAGGGTGTGTGGAGAGGGCCCTTGCCTAAGGGGAATGGTTGAAGGATATGTGAGCTGTATTTAGCCATTTGGTGAGAGTCCTACATGCACATCCTTTCTGTCCAAGACTGCTCTTATTTGTTGCCAAGGGTTTCTCATGTGTGGCTTTTACGGTGGAGATAAAAACTGTGGTGCTGTCGGTATAGCAAGGGCTCTCCAGGTTGACTTCCTTCCTCCTGCTGGAATAGGTCAGTCTGCTTGTAGCAACCCTGTCCATCGGTGAAACTCAGATCAAGGCTTCTTTAATGTGGAGTAAATTGTTCTCTTGGGATGAAGCTCAGGCGAGAGGCTAAGAGCCCAAGACTTTAACAAAGAAGCATCAACCTATTTGTATGATTTTTGTATACACTATACAAATCTTCTGAACAAGATGTTCTTCTAACCCCATGAAAAGGAAGGCCAAGAGAGAAAGTGTGATGCATTAGTGGGAGGCATTCAGATGCTGCCAAAATGGTGTGATGTAACTTGACACAGTGCCAGTGTTTCTGCTGTAAACTGAATGCAGGTGAATGCTGATTTAAATGAGCCTGCACAGTATCTATTTACTGCATCTGTTGTTTGGTTTGAGGTAGTATCTAGAAATACAGGTGAGTGAACCAGATTCTGTCTGTCTGATGATACATGGCTATTCTTATCTCTGTGTTTTCATCCTGAAACAGAAATACAAACAACCTAGAGATACACAGTGTTGCTTGCTCTAAATAACCCCAAACACACCTTACTACTTAAGTTTAGGTTTTGATGAGTAGACAGCTTGGGAAAACGTTGGCTTTATTTATTACACCCTATCATTTTACAGTCTTGATGTGTGTAAAACTCCAACAACCGGCTTGGTAGATGCAGGAAGAGCAGTGGTTGTTTATTGACTTTATTTCAACACTCTCCCATAACATCCTCATAGGCAAACTGATGAAGTACAAGCTTGGGAAGTGGATGGTGAGGTGAGGCAAAAACTGGTTGAACTGCCATGCTCAGTGGATTGTGACTGGAGACACAAAATCTGGCTGGAGGCCAGTCACTCATGAAGTGCCCCAGGGGTTGATACTGGGGCCAGTGCTGTTCTACACCTTCTTTAATGACCTGGCTGAAGGGGCAGAGTAAGTCCTCAGCAGTTTTGTAGATAACACCACACTGGGAGGAGTGCTTGAAGCACCAGATGGTTGTGCCGCTGTTAGGAAGGGCCTTGCTGGCCTGAAGGAATGAGCCAACAGGGATCTCCTGAAGTTCAAGAAAGAAGGGCAAAGTCCTGCCCTTGGGGAGGGATAACCCCAGGTGCCTGTACATGCTGGGCCAGCCAGCTGGGGAGCACCTTTGCAAAACGCCTCTTGGTAGACACTAAGTTGAACATGAGCCACCAGTGTGCCTTTGTGGCAACAGGTCAACAGCCTCAAGGGAGTGTGCTTTAATCTAGGGAGCATGGATTAGTCCAGGCCTAACAGATACTGGTGTTAGGTACACCCTCAGTAAGGAGGAGTTTCTAAACAAAAGAGCACTTAAGCCATCTTACGATGCTTCTCCACAGTGGCACAGTCTGTGTCAGTTAAGGGAGTTCTAGATTTCTGGAGCAGAGCCTGTGTTCCCGTAACGTGGCACAGCTGCATGAATGAACACCCATCCTGTTGTGCTGGATCTGCTTTTGACACACTCCAGGTATCTGTGAATTTGTGGCTCTAAAGCTGTTCTACAGATGAAAATGTGGAGTGTTGACAGTGTGCTGTCAGGGCTGGAAGATGAGGCTTTTCTGTGCTAATGGATTTACTGCCTCCCTGATTTCCTCGAAGCACTGCTAAATGTGTCATGCAGAAAGGTGGTTTCGTTAGCAGTTCTGCTTGGCTGGGGGAAAAACCACTCTCATTTATTTGATTGGTTCAGCATGAAGTCTCCCTTGGCAGGTCAGCCACTTCCCAGGCCCTCCCAAGCTGCTCTTTTCCATTCCTGTCCTGTGAACAAAAGGTGAGCTCCCACCCCTGGCCAGCTGTGGTTGGTGTGGGCAGAGCTGCTGGCCAGGTCGCCCTCCAGTCCAGCCAAGCTCAGTGTTTGCCATGTCAGTCCTCCTTGGCTGCCCTCTACTTTCATGGGTCTGGAAGTGTCTCCGAGATGTTCCTCACCAGAGGATCTGGCACATTGGGTCTCCTGCACGTACTGGAGTTCAGCTGGACAGGAAGCACTTCTAGTGGATGGGAACATCTGTTACTCCTTAAGTGTGACCACTGTCAAGGTTTCCATCCCTCCAGCAAAGCAGTACTTAGCCAAAGACTTGGTAATCTCTGATTTTTAGCAGGAGAGGGAAAGGGAGTAGGGAGTAAGTCTTCAGGATAACTGATTTTTTTTTTTTTTTTTTTTTTTTACTGAAGAGATTAGTTTTGTTTTAAATTACAGTATATTGAGTCAGTGTCTTTGACACCCACAGCTGTGTCGGTGGAAAGCTGCTGAAGGGCCTGGTCAGGCAGGATCCCATGTGCCTGCTGCAGCTTTGTGCAGGATGCACCTTGCAAGGGGCCTTGCACAGCCACCTGTGGAGGATGGTCTGAGCTTGGCTTTGCTTCTCCAGCTGGAGCATTCCCGCTGGAGGGTGTGAGTGTGCCCAGCAAAACAAATGACATTGTTTTCACATGGTGTAAAGCCACTCCCTCCACCTTCCCCTGCACCGCTGCCCATATCCCGGCTGTAAATCCTGAGGGGAAGCAGGGCTGAGTCATCTGGCGCTGAGTGTGTATTTATAAACAGAAAGGCTGGAGCCCTGCGGAGGCCGGGAGGAGAGACCGGCACTGGGAAGATCTTGGCCAGTGGTGGTGGGTTCCCCCCACGCCCCACTCCTGTCCTCGGGCCTGGTTGACCCAGATCACCAGGTTTTGGTGTAGGGTGATCAATAGGAACCAATTCGAGGAAACCATTGATGAGGCATCCAACTGCTGGGCTAATTTGCCTGCTTTTCCCTTGCAAAACCTCACACGTGAGCTCAAGGCAGGAACAGAAGCATGGAGAAAGGCTTGCACAGGGGAAGAGCTTTGAAGATTTGCGATGCTCACAGCTAAGTGGAGCTGGCTGGCTGCACTCACCCCACAGCACTCAAGGTGCTGGGGGCGATGCCTGTGCAGCTCTGGCCGTTTTGGCTGCTTCTTGCCTTGGCTACAGGCTGCAGCAATGATACTTTGATCTCATTCGCACAAGGGCTGCTCCTGGGGACACTTTGGAGTGGAGTAGCCTGTGCTGTGGCACAGAGGGGCTGAGCCTAGCCTGATTCTGTGCCCCTAGGGTTAACCGGTTGTTTTGCAGCCTCCTCACATTCCTTTGCATCGCCTTTCCTCCTGGAGTAACAAAATCAGAGCAGGGAGGTTTCATTTATTTTGTGGGGTCTCTCCTTCCTCCACCTGCTCTGGCAGCTGATCTCCTCTTAATGAGCAAAGTTGCCTGGGGATGCCATTTACCCAGGGGAGGCAGTTTCCCCTGCACTGTTGGATTGATTTTTCTGTGCAAACTGCATGCCCAGCCTTGCTTGCGGGTGCTGTTAATTCTGTCCATGCTTTCCTTGGAAAAAGCTGATTCTCAGCAGAATGACTATGTTTGCAAAGCTTCCCCGTTCCTGGAAGGAGCAGGGTGAAACAGTTTGTGATCCCAATACTGTGTGATAGAGGAGAGACAGTGGATGAGGAGAATTACAGTGGGGAGGGATTGCTCCTTCCCTCTCCCTATATCCCATACTCATGAGAACAGGGAGTTTGCTGCTGAAACAAATGGTGCTCAGGCCAGAGAATCCCTGCTGTTAACCTCGCTGGTGAAAAGGGCTTGGCTAGCTGGATGTAACCCAAATCTGCCAGAGCTCAAAGCTGTAAGCCTGCATCGAGCCTTGTGACTGGGCAAAATCTATCTGCACACTTGCAAGGAACAGAAAGCCAATGTGACATGGGCTCCTTGGGGAGTTGTACAGCAGCTGATGTGGGGCAGTGTGACCTTGCAGACAGCACCGGGAGAGCTGAGTGGACAAAAGCACATGGGCAATATCTCAGTAAAGACTCATTCCCCCATCTGGTCAGGGTTGTGTGACATGCTAAGACCCAGAACTTCCTATGCCAAGACCCCAAAATGCAGACCCTGTGCCCTGTTGGCTGTTTACCAGGTGAGCTGCTACTGCTGCTGTCTGCAAATCTGCTCTGCTGTGGAGCACCAGGTATTGATCCAGGCTTGCTGGCCCAATGGTTTTCACCTCTGCTGCATTCCTCTAGCTCCTCGGGGTGCTGGTTGGGGATTTGAGGCCAGGGGATTTCTGTTTGTTTGTTTAAGAATGTTTTATTCATTTATTCCTAATCGCATACAGTTCTCATCATTGCTCAGGCTGTGGCTTTCAGCTATCTTGAAATGAAAAGAAAATACATGTTTGTCTTCCAGCACCTTGGGAGCCAAGGGAAGCCTTAACCAGAGCCAAGATGTAACGTGGCAGTACAAACACTAATATCCGATGTTCCCCCAGATTTGTAATTAAAAGCCGATGATTTTCCCAAGGTTACCAGAAGGACACCAACCTACAGGACCCAGTTGTCTGGCTGCCATATAACACTAAACCTGTTCCTATGGCAATGAGCTGATTGCTGTTGGGGTTTGTGCTGATTTTAGGCCTTCTTTTTGTTGTGTTTTTATTGGTTTGGTTTTTTTCCAAATGAGTGCTGCTGCGCATCTCCTTTCTGATGCAACCAGGATCTCAGCACAATTTCTTGGCACTGCAGCATCCTGTAAGGGCCACAGGCAGTGCCAGGCCCTCTGCAGGGATGTCATGAGAGGCAGCCCTGTTCCCAGGGGTCCCTCAGTCCCAGTACCATCCCAGAGATGAAGGGGGCCAGTGCAGCTCTAGTGGCATCTGCAGGGGACTGTTGCTGCCTCTAGGTCGTTTTTTCTCATAGTATTTTCGTCAGAGGAATGCACCTCCTGACCCACTGCCTGCGGCGCTGCCCGGGAGAGCAGAGTGCTGGGAGGGGGAGTCCAGCTGGGCTCCAGCTGCAAATCGCCAAGCTGCTCCTATTTTGGGAATGGCTGGGTGTTCCCAGGTCCCCTGGGTCCGTGCTGAGTTTGCCTGCTCGCCTTTGTTAATACTACTTGGACAATAATGAGGACCTGGAAACCAGCTGTGATTTATGATCTATTTTTTTATTAGGTAAGCAAGAGACAAAAGACATCCTGCCTACCCACCTCTTCCCTTTTTGCAGAAGGGATGCCTGTTTGAGTGGGAAGTGTGCAGGGAGGGCTGTGTTGGTGCAGGTACCAGACAGTTTCTTTCACCTGGTTGCTGCTCCACACCCAGTGCAGCAAGGGAAAGAAAAGATAGTTTTGTCCTATTGAAAATTTGGGTCCAGCTTCCTGCCTGTACTAGAAGGTGAAATACGTTAGGAATGAGCACTTTACATCTCAGGAGCTCCTCTCCTCTCTGCTGGCTGGGTTGGATGCTGTGGGAGGCTTTAAACTGACTAAGCACAGGCATGCTCCTGCCTGCTTTGCTGCAGAGACATCCCTCTCCCAGCCTGAGCATGGGCTCAGATCCCATCACAGACTTGCTTCCAAGTGAATGGTGAGTGCAAGGATGTGCTGTGAAGAGATGGAGGTAACCACATGCTTGACATCTTTACTTGAACCAGGGCCGTCAATAAGCCAGTCACCCCAGTGCTTTGTACTTGTCTGCCCATCCAAGTTGCTAAAAGATGGATTAGGGGAAATAGATGAATTGAACACAGCCTTCACATCACCCACCTACTGTGCTTGGTACATGCAGGAGCTAGAGGACTTTGCTTCAAGTTATGTCCAAGTCCCCACTGAGCAGGGATAGCCATGGAAGTTGTTCCCTTGGGGCTCTTCAGCTTCAGCTCCAAGTCCTTCTGTTGCTGAGTGACTGCCCCAGGCTCCTCGTTTCTCACTTTTCATGGGCATCCTGAAAAATTTTAGTCCAGCACAGCTCCCATCTGAAGTCATTCTGGAAACCAGATGTGTCAGCTCAGCAAGACATCCTGCCCAAATATTTTCAAACAGAAGTTCAAGGTTGCCTTGTGACTCTTGGTTCGGGTGTCATTAGTTTTTCAACACTGGTTTTTGGTCTTGTGGCTCTCTCTCTGCAAACAAGGCCAGATCCTGGTCTGACTTTTACCATTCAGACCAGGAGCAGCTCGTACTGAACTGAGTGGCATGAAGGGGATGTGGGAGCAGACAGCTTGTCCACAGGGCCTTCTGAAAGTTGACTGAGGCCACAGTGGCTGTTTCCTAAAGCAAATAGCAGCACGGAGCAAGTCCCTTGCAGAAGCTGCTGGCTCTCACCCTGGTAGGGTGTGCTTGCTGGAATCACAAGCAGCAGGAGAGGGAAGGAATGCAGGCAGGTTAGGGCATCAGTGGGGTTCTGTAGTAAGGAAAAGGGGCACCATGGAAGCACTTCCTTGCAGCAGGCTGTAATTTCTGAAATGGGCTGTGATGTGCGTGAGGAGGCTGGTTTGGGGGTTCCCACCTGCCGCTCCAGGTGGGGCCCTCTCTGTGCACCAAAGCAGGTTTTCATGCAGGATGCTGCACCAGGATGCAGGCTGGCATGGCCAGCCTGATACCTTTGCCAGAGGAAAGAGCACTGCTTCTACAGGAGGTGAACTTAAATAAATTTCTGTGCTTCTCCTGTCACTGAGAGAGAAAGAGATCACCAGGAATGCAGCTGGAGTTCAAAGGCCAAATTTTTTGGTAATTCAAAGGCCAAATTTATTGGTAATTCCCAGCTGCTTTGGGCTTTTGGGCTAATGGAAAAGGGCCATAAACTTGATCTGCTAGTGCAGTTAGCAGGAGCTCTAAGGGCTTTGTAGCACCCCTCTGGGATGAAGTCGCTGGAGCTGCTGTGATGAATCTGGCCCAGGAGAACTCTACTGGCATGAAGAAGTCTGATCCTAGTAGAAGGTTTTTCTGCATCCTGACCCATCAGGACAGTGTTGTTTTTGGGGTTTTTTTGTGGGGTTTGGTTGGGGTTTTTTTCCTTCTTCCCTAAGTGAAGCTGCATAGAAGTATTTTTCATGAAAGTTCCTCAGGTCCTGGTTGGTATTTCTGTTCCTAGACAACCTCTGTGGTGATGGTACTGCCCAGGAAACCCAAGTCACTGTCTGTTTTGCAGGGGCCCCTACCCCAAGGAACAGCAGCAGCATGTATACATGTCTGTGTAGGGGAATGGCTTACATGGGAGAGAGCAGCTCCAGAGGAACTGGTGTTAAGTGTGCAGAGGAGTTGCCTGTGGTGCTGCACAATGTGAGCTTGGTTTTGGTCCTGTGTCCCTCCCAGCCTTGAGGAGAGCTCTGCTAGCCCCAGTGGGGTTATTGTTTATTGAAAGGTGGTGGGGTTTGTCCTTTTTTTTCCTTCAAAACAAATGAAATCCCAAAGTTTGGGCTTCCTATTGAACATGGAGTGGTTTGTGGTTTCCTGTTTCAATAAAGTAGAGCTTGAATTTGTTTTACTTTCGTCTTGGTTTTTCTCTAGTGTTTTGGAATCCCCAGAGCTGGACATCTGAATCTAATGTGAATTGGGAAATTTTTGCACTGTCTGTTGGTGCCTGCATAAACCTAGGTTTCCTAATAAAAGAGTATCCTTCTCTGGGCTTAAATTAAAACATTTTGGTAGGCTTCAGTGGGGCTGCACAGATCTATATGAGATGAAGATACAGCTGCAGTAGATAACTGTGGTGATTACACAGCAATACTTGTGTATCATCCAAGCATTTCTGTGCTCTGAAAGGAGCGTTCCTTTCACATGTAAACCAATTTATTCTAAACACAACCTTTAAACTTCCAGTGCAAGTCCAAAAGTCCAGGTAGACCAGCTCAGCCCGTTGAGGAACCCCCATTTCCAGGCACTGACTGGAGAGGTGAGCTGTGTGTCAATTGTCTTTGACTCATGGCCCAAACACCCAGGGGCTGCGTGCATGTGGGTCAGGCTGATATCAGGGTACCACTGATACCTCCTGGAGCAAATTTTGAAGTGGTATCTTCACTTCCATAGCAAGGTGCTTTGCCAGTCTGTCACTCTGTCCCAAAATGCGGCCTTGTAGACCTTGTGATGAGTCTTTGTTCAGGAGCAGCTGCATTCATACAGAGATTGTTCTGTTTCCTTCAAAATTGAGTCAGGAGCTTGTGAAAGAACATCCCCATGAGACCTGTGGGCATAAGTGACGTAAGGTGAAAACCTTCATTCCTTTGAGATTATGGTTGGATCCACAAGCCTGATGCAGATGGGACCCAACACAGCTTGAACTAAATACATAAGGAACGTTTAAATGCCAAGACAATTTTCAGTAAATTCTTTGTGTTGTGACATCCTGTGAGCTTCCTCAGAGTGTTACTGGAAGCCTGTTTAAGCTTGCCAAACTCCCAGCAATCTTTTTTTCTTGCCCACTTGACAGATAAGCAGCTTGAGAGCTGAAAGTGGGTGACCCACTGGGAGCGGGGCGGCCGGGAGGGGCCGGCTGTGCCTGGTGCTGCTGCTGGAGCTCATTCCTCCAACCTGACTCACCGTATCTCACCTGCACCTGGTGAGACTACAGAGCCCTGTTTGCCTTTGGAGAGCTGTTGACTCATTTCAGTTGTCTCTGTCACTGTCTAACTATGAACTGTTGAGTCTCTGCTGTAGGGAAAGGTTCAAGGAAATGTGCATTAATGTCTTCAGGTAGAACAGATGTTGGGAAGAAATGGCCCTGGTGGAGCACCAACTTTGGCTTCATTCCAAAGCTGCAGTACTTCTGCCCTTGGATTGTATTGCAGACCTCTTGTTTTGGCCTTTGCTTTCCCAGAAGTGTTGAGTCCTCCTGGTGAAAGGGGCTAAATGTTGAGTTTGTTGTAAGCCCCACTTCAGCTTGCTGAGGAAAACAGACATTTCTGCTGCTTTCGGCTGCGGTTTTGCTGTTGCAGCCTCACATTTGTTTGAATCACCAGTTCAAAGCCTCCATAGCAGAGATCTGAAAGCAACAGAAATTTAGCAATGATCCTTGGTGACTGGAAACCACTTAGTTTTGCATGCAGTTTGATCTCTGACTGACATCACACTTCTCCATTTGGAGCAGTGCTCTTGGCCTGGCAGGTCACTCACTGGCAGAGCACATCAGTGCTCAACAACCCTGGAAGCCTTTGAAGCCTTTGCTTCAAAAAAAAAAAAAAAAAAAAAAAAAAATTCCAACCCTGAGATGCAGGAAGATAAACTGTGTTGTATACAAAACCCCTTCTCTAAGAAATGTCTTATCTCTGAGGGCTTTGCAGAAACTCTCTCCTCTTTGGGAATGATGAAAGCAAGACAGCTCTTAATAAGCTGAAAAGAGAGATGGGAGCAGGAGGCACCTAGTTTTTGACGATGGCATCTTTCTCATGTTTTTAACAACTGCAAGGGTTTTCTGTAAAAATGTTTTGAGAGACAGATACTCATGAAACTGCATTTCTAATACAGTCTAGAGAACTGAAAAAGCTAAAGAAACTTTTTTGGCAGCAGTTAATCTTTCTTAGCCTAGTGTACTTGTCCAATCTCTGTCCCTTTTAAATTCTAATTACTTCCTCAGGCACCACAAACACTCTGGCCTTGTCACTTCTCCTTTTGAAGTTTGCTTTTCATAATGCAGCCTCTTCTGAAGCGCTCATGCTGTCGGTCAACTAACTAGTCCCAAACATTCCCCTGCTTCAAAATCACTTAATTCTTTTTCAAGTACAAAGAGCAGCTCTCCCGTAGCTGCCTGCTGACTCATGCGAGAAAGGTGCCTTGAGCCTTGTGTCAGCCAGGAGAGCAAGTTCCTGCAGGCACCTCCAAAAGGGCAGAAAGTCTGAGAAGTGTGATGGCCGAGGTGGGAAGCAGAGGTCTGGATGCAGTGAGGTGTGTTAAGGAAAAACACATCTTGGTGAAACCAGGGTCTAAGCATCGGTGAGTGTTGGATGTGTGTCTTTGCCAAGGCTTAGGTTATCAGCCCCGTTTCTGGAGTCATGTGCTGTGACCTAAAAGGCTGCCTGTGATGAAGGGCACTTCTCAAAAATCTCTGAAATGTTTAACTGCTCGATTGCTTTTCTCAGGTTTTCAGGACAAATTTATCAAGTGTTGCAGAAGCTGAGTGTACAGTTTGATGGAGATATTTACACTAGCAGAGGGGTACTATGCTGTCCTGAGATGCAGTTTGCAGTACCTGAGTCTCTACGTGGTGTGAGGAATGTATTGTTTTGTTGCTGAGAGGTTCCTGTAGGTCCAGTTTCTCTTCTACATCTTTGAGACAGTTTTCTGCACTTTCCTTGCCCCTCAGGGTGGGGAATTTGTAGAAGCTTAAGTTGACATGTCCCACATGGAAATTTGGACAGATATTATTCAAAGTGGAGAGGAAATTTAGATCGTACATTTCTTGAGTGCTGTGACAGGAGAGTTTGATGGCTTGGCAGCTCTTGTGTCAGTGGTTTTTGGTCTGCATTTTGTGCAGTGTGTGGCCTGCTCAGCAGCTTACCCAGTGGCTGTAGCAGATGTCCCTGCTGAAGGGTGAGATGGAGCTACTCACTGCTCCCTACCCTTTCCACCCAGCCACCAGGCCGAGCGGGTGAGTGAGGGGAGGCAGGAAACCCCTACTGGTGTCAGTGGGAGAGAAATCACTGCTCTGGGGTGACTGCCTGAAAGAAACCTTGTTTCGGGGGGAAACAAAAGATTGTGTCTGTTTTTCTTTGTAACCAAAGGTAAGTGATGAAGGGTTAGGCACCGCCACACGTAGGAGCTTTCCACTGGAACAGAAAGAGACACAAGGTAGTTACATCCCAGCTGCTATTTGAGGTGGGAGAGCTCAGTGCTTCTTCCCTTCTGTTGCAACATAAGTGGATGAAGGAGCCTCCAGAGATGAATTCAAATCCGTTCAGTTAGGGGAGGAATCTGAACCTAACTCACATCAGAAGTAAGAGTGAGAGGACAACTGCCTCAGGGATCTAGCCTCCTCCTGCCCCGTCTTTTTTTTTTGCCTGCTTTCTTTTCCTGAAATGAATGAGTGAAATCAATGTTATTGTTACTTGGTCTCATAAACACACACATTCTTTATGGTTTTCACTGTCTTTTGCAAGAAAATGTGCCTAGTCCTAGAAGTGAGGAGTGTTTTCCTAGTCATTTGTCTTTTTTCACCTGCCTGTCTGCTTCTTAGACAGGCTGGGCAAGCAGATAACAGTAAAGAAAATGAAATTGCAACAAACCACAACAGAGGCAATCTTTGTGTTTTTCCTAACCTGAGAAGATTGAGGGTCTCTGTGGCTTTGTGCTCCCTGGCTGCTTAGGTTTTGCCTTTGGGGCTGGGGCTTATACTCAGAACTGGTGGAAGGAAAGTCAAAAGGTTGAGTAGAGGTTTGCACTGGCAGCCTGCGATCTCTCTTAAGCCATGTCCAAGATGTGCAAAGCAGCATCTCTGCCTCCTCTTTTTTGCTGGGCCCTCAAGTTGAATGGCCAGCAGTTTTCTCTGCAAAGAGGGAAGGCTGGTGGGCTGGCTTTTCCTTACCAGCTGGCGCTGGTGAGGATATGCATCTCTTTATGCTCGTGAGTACTAGAAAACTATCTAGAAGGCAGTTCCTGCATGCAGGATGCTCCTGGTGTCCTGACTGAATTGCTTCCAGCACTGCAGGCAGAGTGGTGGAATAGCCAGGCTGCACTTAGCACTAAGTAAACAGAGAGTTCCTTCACATTACTACTTCCATTAAAAGTTATTCATTCATTAGTGCCAACACTGAACTATATTACATTCATCTTCTGGATGGAAAACACAGCAATGTGGTCTTGAGTGAGGATGGTGTGGCCTGCCCCAAGTGCAGGGAGCCAGGCGTGAGCTGCTGATCCCAAACCACTGCTCCACAAATGATCCTCGGGTACCAAGGATGACAGAAGTGTTTATTAGCATGGAATGCTGAGAAAAGAGAAATGCCAGCCTGGGTAGGCTATAGCCAGATGCCTCCAAAGTGTCTTAAGAGGGAGATGAAAGAGTCAAAAGTGTGTTTAGAAAAGCTCCAAGGAAGCTGAATTTGCTGCAAAGGCTTGAGCTCGTTCATCAGCAGTTTCTTGTCACAGATCTTCTGCTGAAATGGTAAATTAAAATAATGATCTAACTTTTAAATCTCTGATAGGATTAGTGATACCTTTGGCATATTTATATAATGGGCTTCAGAGATTTAATTCAGAGTATTGTTCCCAGTCTGGATAACTGGCTCTCATTCATGTAAACAAAGTGCAAGACAGACAAAGTAAGAAAATCTTTTTTATCCGGTAAATGGTTGTTTTGCTGATTTGAGAGCTGTCTTTCATTTCCCATGCCTCACAGAACAGAAAGGGAGAAGTTTTCCAATTCACATGGAAAAAAAACAAGTGCTGGGTTTTGTCCTGGTTTTCCACTGCCTCAGGCCCCAGGGCTCCTGGCAGGCACTGCTGGGGAGGGCAGCAGAGGTGCCCTGGGGTCGTGTTGTCCTGAGCCTCCTCTTTGCTCCAGGGCACCTCTGTGAGCCTGACCTGCTGCTGCTTGGTGATGAGTTCCAGCTCAGGGCGGAGGTGGGGGCTTCTTCTGTGACCCTGATGGTAAATCAAGGTTTATTTCTCAGTCTTGGCAGCATTTTGGGTGCTTACTTCTGGCCTTACCTTGTCAGAGATTCCCCAGTGCAGTAAAGCATCAATGGGCAGTGAGACAGGTCTGTCCAAATCCGTACAACCAGGAGCCATCCATTAGGCCACTGCAGGAGTTGTTTATCTCAGTAGGTAAATGGCCATGGCTTCTCTGATCCGCGCTCCATGAGTCCGATCACACCATGTGGGGCCTGGATCTGTAGGGAGAAAAATGGGAGCTACTGCAGTATCTCCTCATGCCACTAGTGGTGTGCAGCTCCAGCAGTCTCCAAGTACTGTCACCTGTGCTCTAGCAGGACACGTTTCTTTCACGTGGTGGATGGACCTGTGTGGGAAGATTGACGTGTGTGCAGCCATTGCATAAACTGGGTGGCCTGGGAGAGGTTGTCTTCTGGGGATCCTCCCCATGAGTGACACTTGTTTTTCCCAAGGCCGCCAATACTTGTTTTTATGAATACTGGACAAAGAAGCTCTGCTAAGAAAATATATTTGGGAGTTTCTTGGCAACATGAATTAATAACACAGATGACAAATGGCACCAAAAACTTGAACCCCATTTGAAAACCTGATGAAAGCAATGTTTGGGGTGTGAAGCAGGGCAGAGCCTATTTTTCTCTGGGCACCACTGCAGCATTAAGACAAGGCTGGTGTTTCCTCACAGGGCACACATGTCTTGAAAGAGCTCATGTGGTGCCCAGCTGCCTTGGTAATCCATAGCAAACATGGGAGCTGTCTGCTCCTGGTAGGCTGCTCTGCCACCCTGACTTCAGTGAAATGTCATTTTGGAGGTGTGAGAGAGGAATAAAGGTGACATCTCTTGAATATAAGAGTGAGGAATGTCCTCAGGTCACCTGGCAGCCGTGTCTTCCCCTCACATGTGGGAGAGTGGGTGGGAGCTGTGGCCTCCTTTGGTGGCAGATGTTGGAGCCCTGTTGGGAGGTATTCACTCAGCAATGGTCACTCATGGCAGGAGAGGGTTTGTAATTTGACCTTTTTGTAATATTCCTAAAGTTTATCTTTCCACACTTCTTAACTCTAAAGTGAAGTTTAGTAAATTCTGGTTTACCTTGAATCTTGTTAGGAAGGAGTGTGAACTTTGGTCCTTAGTGATGTCTGTAGACTGGAAAATTTTGGGAGTGATTTTTTTGGGGGGAGTGGGGTTTTTAGCACATTTCTCTGCTGATGATTAGACACTGGGTTTTCAGAGAAAAAAAAATCTCTGATTTGCACATTACTGCATCAACACTGCTCAGTGCCTCAGCTGCATGATCCTCCCTCCTGGTGTTTAGGCTTCCAGATTACCTTGAGGAGGATGGATAAGGACTGCAGCAGTGTCTGGACACAGATTGAGCAAGATTATTAAGAAAGAAATCTAGCAATCAATAATGATGCTGCTGTAGGCTCTGCCAGCCTAGCCTGACACACTCAGGATAGTTTAGAAACCTGTTCTGCCCCTGCACTACGGCAATAGCCTGGTGTGGTCATTCTGCTTTTCAGCTGTATCACAGAGGCCCAGCCCTGGCTGTTGTGGGTGGCATGGCTTGAAAAGCCTTTGCTGCAGAGGAAACAGCAAGGAAAGACTGGGGACTCCAGGGCTGTGTGTCTGTCTTTCCCTCTGACCCCAGAGCTCTTGCTTTTGCTTTCTCAAACATAATTACTTTCCCCTTCTGTTATGTTCCTATTGTTCGCTGCAGAAATGATGCCATTAAATCAACAGAGAATGGTGGGAAAATGCTTTGATATGAGGCCTTAGGAGGGTGTGTGCATGTGTATGTGTGTGCTTGTCCTCTCTCAGAAAAAACAACACAACCCTATGTGTATCTGGCAGCTTCCTTTAATTTGTGCCTTGCCTGCAACAGAGAAATCCATCTCAAAATATTTTTGGCAGTTAACCTCCTTTATTTGTACTGAAGTGGTACAAACTGCAGGGTGTTGTTCCAGGGCTGTCGTTCACCATCACTGTGATAGTTAGTCTCACTAGGACCTTGCATTTTCTCAGTCACTGTTTTGGGAGCGAGGTATCCCAGGCTTCCTTTATCCATGGGAAAGAGGGGTCCCATGGCTGTGGGCTCGGCAGGCATTAGGACAGTCATGTGCCACCATTCTGCTGCTGTTTCAGCAGTGTGGACAAGGGATGGAAACGTGCCTTCCTCTGGATGCAGCCATGCAGAGTGATGAGCAGGGATGACGTAAAGTCTGCCAGCACTTTGCCTACAGCTATGCTCCTTAACCCAAGAGCCTTGGCAAAGGCCTAAGCTGAGGTCCAGGGATCACATTGCCCCAGTCACGGAGCAAAGACTGCACTAAGGCAGAGGAGAACAAGGCTGTGCTGAGCAGGCAGCCGTGGGGTGCCTTCTTGCAGTAGAGCCCCATATATTTGTGGCACGTAGTTGAGTTTCTTGCAAGTTTCTTTTCCTTGAAGACGGCTGTTCTGTTTGACAGGTGCCTCCTAGTAGCCTCTCCCTGGGTGTAGCAGTGCATGACACTGGATAGCAAACAGCAGGTGTGCTTTAAGCTGCAGGTCAGGTGCTCACCAGTGCCCCCAGTGAAGTCAACCACATGGAGTGGTGGAGAGGAGAGCAAGACTTCACAAGGCAGAAAAAAAACCCCAAACCAACCAACCACCAATCTTAGCTGGAAACTGAAGGAGTAAGGGGAAAGGACAGCAGAAGAGACTGTGGAGACAGAAGGGAATCAATGGTGGCAGCTTCAGAGGAAGTGGTCTCTCTCTCTGACACGCTACTGTAGGATTCAACTCTGGCGCTTGGCAGCAGACATGATTTCTGCTTTGTACAAATTGTTGGGATTGTTTTCTTTCCCACTGGGAAGGGAGCCCACCAGGCCATGCTCTTCGGGATATTTACCTTAAAAACAGTGTTGTCTATAACATCCTGCCCTGCCTGACTTGGTCCAAATTTTTTTAGTTGACAGTTACCTTGATTTGGCTTGATCATTACTTACCCTCTTGACTGCTGCACTGATGTTTCTTTAGTTGCTTCCCTGCTGTTTTCCTAGCAGGATTCTGCCCCAGAGGGAGTTACACAAACGGTGTGTGACCTGGTTTCCCACACGCTGAGGATGTGGCACTGCTCAGGGGGACAGTCTGACCCACCCCAGGGCCCAGTGTGGTTTTCCATGGCACTCTGTGATATGTTCCCATTTGCTGATGCTCCAAGCATCACTAAGCACCTGAGCACAGACCTGTAGTTTGTAGCCTGATAAAGCTTTGGGGATGTTGTGAGTTTGATGGACAGTCTGCTCATATGGCATGCTCCAAAGGGAAGAGCTGCCAGCTCCTCTCGGATGTCATCCAACAAATTTGTTTGACAGTGGGAGACCTCCAATGACTCACCAGTTGCTCTGTCATGGGAAGGCTGAGACCCTTTGCAAAGAAAGACATCACTATATTGCCCGTGAAGTGTCACGTGTACACCCTCCTTTGCATATTAGATGATCTTTAAGGTCCTTTCCAACCTAAACCTTTCCATGATATAATAAAGCAATATGGTACTAAAATACACGAATGCCCAGTAAAGCCTCTTTATGACACAATAATTTTCATGTTTTGCTTCTCCTCTCTCTTCCTTCTTTTTTTTTCTTAATTTTTCTTGGATGCTGTTTCCCACCTTCCAGTGGAGGGAAGAGGAGTCTCTTGTTTGCTCAGCTAACTGAAAAAAGCTTTGTGTGCATTTTCTGCTGCCGTTTTGTTAAAGTTCAGAGTTCCTGGGCTGGAGCTGCCACTTCTCAATACGAGTCTTGTTCGAACTTCCAGAGCAGCCCACGCAGAGCTGCTTGGGTTCATCTGCGCAGTTCACGGCCCACAGCCAGTGAAGCACGTTGTTTGCCTCTGTCCTTCCATGAATCATACTCTGCAACAAAGACCAGCCTAATGCTCCCACCGTGAGTGTGAATCCAAGCGGTGCTGGATTTTAGGTACATCAATAGAAGCAGTCTGGGTGGGTTTTTTTCTTCTTTCTTTCTTCCTTGTGAGCACTCATTGTGTCTGAAAGTCAGACAGCTTTGTGACAGTGGTCATAACTGAATAATACTTGTCTGGCTTCTTAGGGAAACTCTGATAGGAGTTCTCCAGTTTTACAGTTTTCTTATTTTGGAGGATTTTAGCTTGTCTCAAGATTATGAATTTTGCCTTTTGTTTTGTTTAATCTAGCAGCGATTCTCCAATGAGAAAGTTCATTGTTTACCAGAAACTTAGAGGGGCTTTTTGTGGGTTTTCCTTTGATAAACACAGCACTTCTCATTTTGCTATGGGGAGATTTCTTTTTTCTACAAATATTTATATATACATAATTATTTTTCTGCGGGTAAAAAAAAAAATGGAGGAATTTCAACTGGACAACAGTGGATTGGGCTTTTTGTTCTCTTCCCACAAAAAGCAGGAAGATGGAAGGCTGGCCAGTCATTGCAGGTGCAAGTGTGGGAAGTAAATAATTGTTTCTGATGATCAAAAAGGTGGTAAACTTCAGTCTGCACTTGTCTGGTTTATCCTGCTCATCACTGGGTGAATGCTGGTGGGGTTTCAGTGTGATGGGGATGCTTTTCAGAGGAGCAGCTTTCTGCGATTCAACAGAGATGTTGCTTCTTTCCACTGTATTTGGACGAACCATTTACCACCCGTCCTTCCCTGCATTGCATTGCCCGTGTGTGCTGACGCCAGCAGCACCTGGAGCAGGGAGCTGCATCCGCTGCAGAGCGGCCACAGCAGAGCTGTCCCCTTTCCTTCACTCTCCTCTGCACGACCCTGCAGCCAGCAGGGTGAGGAGGGCTGGTTCGTCTGAGGAAGGATCTGCTTTGCTGTTTTGGAAGGTGGCCCAGTGTAGGGGTCATCCAGCTGTTACAGCTGTCACCATCCACACATCTGCCTTTCCTCACAGCTGGGGAGAATGGCCTTCTCTAGCTGTAACCGTGGGTGACTTCTCCCTCTTGCAAAGCCCGACTGTTACTGTAAGACTCCAAATTAGCCAAGGAGGCCTGGGCTGGGTCCTCCTGCTCTTCTGACAGCACTTGCTATTCAGCAGCCTGAATGCTGCCTCTGTGTCCGCCGGTCCCCTCTGCACGCTCGTCAGCTGCCCTATTCATTTTATGCAGCGAAGGAAAAAAAGAGACCAGGCCTAGAAAGGAACTGCTTTCTGCCAAAGCAGCCCCTGGGGAATCCCGGTGCTGCCAGCCAGGGCTGGTCAGCAGGAAATGGGGGCCCATGCCATGGGATTTACTGCATTGTGCAGGCAGTCTGGGGAGGCTGGGCATGAGCAGGTACCTCAAGATTCCCCTCAGGAGCCCCTCTGCTCCTGTGGACTGGCTCCTTCATGAATCACCCCAGTGCTAGCAGTTTTACTCTCTGGAGTTTCCAAGGTTTTTGAAGCAAAAAGCTTGGCATGCCACAGCCTGCAGGTATTTACCTGGTGCCTGAATGGAGTTGTTTGCCAGCAGGTTAGCCCAGCTCCTTCTGGGAAGGAAGCCAAAAGTACCAAACCCAGACCCTTCTTTGGGCAGGAGGGTGGGATATTTCCCAGCACTGTGGGATCCAAGGATAGGGGTTGGAGACAAAATCTTCAGGCTGGGACACAGGGAAGCTAGGTTGTATTCCTGATCTGCTGAAGAATATGCCCATATCTTGGACAAATCACTTAATCTCTCAATGCCTTCGTTTCCTATTAGCAAATGATACCCCTTATCTTTCACCTCTCATCTCGGCAGAGGAAAGAGTTTGTCTTCTGGTATATATCTCATTACAGCTCTTTGTCCTGTGTCTGGGGCCCCTCTACCTTGATAAAATAAGTAATCGAATTTAGATTAAATAGGCTAATACAATGCTGCCCAGTGGTTACTGAAACACTTGAAAGTTCATTCAGAGCCTGTTTTTCCATTTCCTCATAAGGCCAAGACATGAAGTAATTAGATAGTAAGTAAATGTAGGTTGTTACTGCAGCACAATGACAGAGATCAGTGGTTATTGGTAGGAATGGCTTTTATAATCTCGTTTAATGGTCATTTACCTTTCTGTGACCTTGGTGTCAGGCAAAATTGGCAGCTCTTTTGCAAGGAATGTGCTTCCTCAATGAGGGCTTTGCAAGCTGTTTCATTTTTGGCTCTAGCTTTGCATGAACTAGGATAGACACTGCAGCAATGCAAGAGACTTTCAGTCTGCAAAGAAAGGCACAGACTCCAGCCAAAAGAAGCCCTTTTCAGTGCTGTCCTGCTGCCACTGAATTGCCATTGGAACAGATCAGTCGTGTTTAAAGAGTTTCTTTGCTTATTGCTGCGACCAAAGTTGCAGCCTTCAAACTGAGCGAGCCCGTGGTGGTCAGAGGCAGCCCAGGAGCTTCTGCAAAAAGGGTTGCGTTGTCTTGGAGTAAACAAAGGGAGATCATCCAGTTAAGTGCATGCACGGGGAAGGAGCTGGTAATTCTGATTGTAACCCCCACCCTGTAAGTCCTTACTACATCAGTAAAGATGTGATATTTCCATGCACGTTACAGTCCTTTCAGTGATGATCATCCACTCACTGCAGATGCAAGTCAGTTAAGTTTTCCATTGACTGTGATGCTCCTACACCTCTCTCCATCGTGTGTTCTGAAATCGTTATGATTTTTATCCAGTTACTGATGCCTGTTGCCATGGAGAAGAACATGACACGAGCTGTGCTGTGCTTTCTGAGGGTACCCCAGATGTGTGGCCATGCTTTGTAAGGAACTGGAGTAGGTCACGTCCTGGTTCTTAAGAGGACTGGACTCAGTACAGGTATTCATGGTGACCTTGGCCAAGCCTCTTGATTCTTCTGGCAACCATAACCGTAGAGGTAATTCCTTGTTTTCTGTTAAGGAGGCTGAATTTCTGCAAGTTCTGAGAAGGTCTTTTTTTGAGGTGGTGCCTGAAAGATTATTTGAGTCAGAAGGAAGGGCTGTGAGAGTTGAGAAGAGCGATGTAGCTCTGGAAAAAAGTTCCTAAAAAGCATCTCTGAGAATTGCTCTGCCTTATGACTTGGGCTTCTGTCTACTTCTGATCTCTCATCCTGCTGCTCACAGGCATTTGATTTTGCAGATACATTCCTTGCATCTGTAACTACTGCCCTGCAGAGCAAGCGTAGTTACAGGAACCATCTCTTTATGTGCTCTCATTTCTAAACTACTAAGATAAGGAGAGCAAAACAATGCAGCTTGGAGGAAGAACCATTTGCTTCAGGAAGTTTTGGATGACCACCAACCTGGTTTTACCATGAGCATGTTCCATACCTCATCACCGCAGCATGGTAGGTCTTTAGCTGAGATCAAGCAGTGACTTCCAGCATTCAAAATCCTGAGATGCTTTAATGTGCAAGGGCTCTCAATTGTTTTTAGTTCTAATGACCTGCTGGGACCTGCTGTGATAGTGGCTTGCACAGAGCATCTTAGAGACCCTCATCCTATTAATTTGTTTTATTTCTCACATTCATCAGTCACTGATAAGTATTAGATTGTTCTCCCTGGGATATGAGAGAATAAACAGTCAATGGCAGTTTATTTTCACAGGTATCACATTTGAATTGGGAATGTCCAGCTGAGATCAGAGAGAGACTTGCATAGAAGCAGATGGTTTATGTACTGCTTCTTACTAAAGAACAGCAAAATTAATCTCTCTTGAGTCCCTGAAGTCTGAATCCATTGGAGTCTGACAGAGTCTTTCCACTGACCTCCATGGCCCCAGGATCACGTCGTAAATGAGCTGCTTTGAGTCACTGGCAGCCTGAGTTCAGCTTTGGTGGGCTGGAAAATGTAACCTACTCTATGGGCTCTGCTGTTCATAAGTGCTCAGCCCTCTGTGTGTGCTAGCTGTGGATGCCTGGGAGAAGAATAAAGTCATTTTCTGCAGTCTGGGGGTGGAGGAGGGAATGGGAATTATACCCCCTTCCCTGCAAGCCCACTATCGTGACATCCATGTGGGCAGCTGTTGGGTTCTGACCCACTTCTGAAGCATCAAATTAAGGCTAGATATTCTTGTTTCTTCTGATATCACCCGTGCCACATAAACGTCCTGTCCAGCTGGCCTGAGCAGCAGGAACTGACCTCAATTTGAATTTTCTGAAGTGGGCCACTGAAGCACCTGAGTGCAGCAAGGCTGTGATTTACCCTAGTAAGATTTCCTTAAACTTAGAAGAAACAAGGTCCCTGGAGCTTGAGGGAAGCCAGTTACGAGTAGGTTTAACACCAAATGCTCACACTTCATTGTTTAGTGGTATCAGGGGCATCCAGTATTGTTATCAGCAAATACTACCCATTTCCTCACTGTTTATGGAAAAGAAGCTGCTGTTTCTTGAAGTGATTCTTCTTTTCTCTGGGCAAAAGAGCAGCCAGAAAAGACATTCAAGTTAACACAGCATGATGGTGTTTTCCATTCCCTACTGGTCCTAAATCAGACCAGAAGAGAAATAATTTGGTGTAGAGAGTATAGAATGAAGTGTGAATAACTGCAAGTTGGTTGGTTCCTCTGGAGCTGTTATTGATTGATCTGGAGTCATTAGATTGTTTTACAGTCAATCTGGTAAAGATTAATTCAGTTTGAGAGCAGTAGCAAGTTTTTTTCAATTAATGGCTAGCAACATAAACCTTTATAGTGTAATTTATTTATCAATCTCCTATGTATTCTCCCCAGGAAGGGTTGCCTGGTAGCTAAAGATGGGAGAGTGAGAAGGTAATGGCTTTCTCCTGCCCTTAAACAAAGATTCTTTGTGACCTTGGAGCTGGTAGCTCTTTTAACTAGAAATGCTCAGATGCTTTGTATTATAAAACCAAAAGATTAACACTTTTCTAGTTCATTGGTGTGAAGGGTGACTCACCGGGGCGCCACGGGATCACACAGTGTGGAAATGCTGCAAGGAAAGGGAAAGGAGCATTGCCCCAGTTAATAACCCGTGAATTCCCTGGTGGTGTGCTAAGGAGCCGCTGCCTGGCTTGCAGCGTGGTGGTGGCAAACCCGGGCTTCACTGCCCACCCCCTCTGCACATCCTCAGCCGCAGGGAGCGGTGGAGAGGGGTAGCAGGGGAGCCTCCAAAGGGCAGGAACAGTCCCGGCTGGGTTTGGCGTGTCTTTCCCACACACTGTCGTTCCTGCGCGCCGCTTCCTCTCTCCACGTAATACCCTGCTATTTCCTCCTCCTGCCCCTGCTGCTAATTAGCCCACGATAAGCTTTGGTGTGAACAAAAGCAAGCAATTAGACGTCTTTTGCTTCAGCGTGAGCCCTGTCAGAGCAGTGATTTGTTGGCGGCAGGGCAGTGGAGCACCTCCTCGGGAGGAAAACAAACCCATTAGCCTGGCGCAGCCGCTGGTGCCGGGGAGTGGCGTGTCCCGGCTGCTTGTTTGGGGGATGCAGGGATGTCTCTGCTACAACAGGACTTCCCGAGGCTCTGTGAGGTGCTGCTGAGTCTTGTGTCTTCAGTTTCACGCGGTACAGTGACCTCTGTGGTCACTATCCAAGCAAAGTGGCCTGAGAAGTTACCAAACTGTGATTTATGTATGTGGTGTTTTGGGTTTGGGGTTTTTTTTCCCCTTTTTGGAATACACACATAAACATTTTCAAATTAATACAGACGGAGAAATAATGATAGAATGAAACATGAAATCGTAGAGTGGTTTGGGCTGGAAGGGACCTTAAAGATCATCTAGTTCCAACCTCCTGGCCATGGACAAGGACACCTTCCACTAGACCAGGTGCCCCATCCCTTCCAGGTAAGGAGGAGGCTTTGAAAGAGGAAGCAAAAAGCAGGGCCTTTGGTAAATTCCAAACCAAATGAGTGCATGTATCAGGATCTCGCAAGTTGCTTTTTTATGCTTTCAGCCCTGTTACTCAAAATCTTTCTAGATTTTCTCCGCTTGAACAAAAAGTCCTGTTGGAAGAAAAGTAGGTATTTTCATGGGATTTCACTGTTGTGCGAGCAGACTAAGGGAAGCTGGAGATTTTGGGATTTGGGATCCACTCCTTTCTAAAACTAGAGGCAAGGTTCAAGCTGGAAAATGAAATACGAACTATTCCTGGGCAGAAAAATGCAAAGGATCTCGGAAAACATGGAATTAACGTATGTCCCCTGTTGACACACCTCCCAGCTGCTTTGCCAACAGTTGTCTCTGTTTCTGTTGTAGCTCTCGAGCAGCTGCTCACAGAACTGGAAGATTTTCTGAGGATACTGGACAAGGAGAACTTGAGCAGCACTGCTGTGGTGAAGAAGAGCTTCCTCTCTGACCTTCTGAAAGTCTACACCAAGTCCAGTGGTACAGATGAGGAAAACCAAGGGTGGGGTGGCGGGCTGTCATGAGAATCGCTGCAGGGTCCTGTAGCAACATTTTCCTGGAGGCTGGTGGGAAGAGGAGACATGAAAACGAGAAGGAGAAAATGAAACTGAGTTTATTTTTGCAGTGACCTCTAATTGTTTATGTAAAATTACTATAGTTATGTGTCCAGCTTTACAAGCAAAGGATTCCCAAGATTCCTGATCCTTTCTGTTTTCCTTATTAAACCTTAAGTTTATTTAATCCACTTTGTAAGATACACAGGATGTACTGTTTGGCCAAGTCAATGTTTAAGTAGAAATTTTAACTTACGGAATTTCCTGACTATAAAGCACTTAATTTTTCTGCTTTTTATTATTGCTGGGGGGTTTTCCTGCACACTGCCTCAACCAGTGTGCTCTCCCCAAACGTGCTCAGCAGAGACACTTTTTACATCTGTCTTTGTGGAAAAACTTAGCAGCGTGAAAGCGACGTGTGGGTAAAGAGCTCACTTTTGCCTTTGCTTGCAGGTGGCGATGAGGAGTATATTTATATGAACAAAGTGACAGTCCATAAACAGCAGGGTGACCAAGAGAAACAAGACAAAGGTAGGGACCTGAAGGTTGATGGTTCCCTTGTGTCTAGCGGGGTGATGAAGGCACACACAGTTAGGACCTTGCTTTACTGGTGCTCTGGCAGCTCTGAGGGCTGAAGCAGCTGCTGGTGTGGAAGGACTGCCATTTTCATAACATTCCCTTGGAAATAGTGGTCCTTGCCAACACTGTGAGGTTATTCCTGGAAGTAGCACTTTGTAGGTCATTATTTTGGGATAAAAATGTTGCCTTCTAAGGCTTGAAGCTCCACTGCCTGAAATATTTAAGGAAGCCTTCATGCTTTCTTTGGGCACAAAACAAGTCACTTTGCATCTTTGAGACCTTGACAATGTGTTTCTTCTTTACTGTGTTGCTCTGCTCTGGCCCAGAGGGTCTGTGTTGCCACAACCTTGCAAGGTGAGTTCTCAGAGCACGGGCAGAGCACCTTCATCTCCTGGGGACAGAAGAGTTCTGCAGAGTAAAAGCCAAGAAATTGAACCTAGATAAAATACTCATTTCCAATTTAGATTTCCCAGGTTTGAATTTGTAACACGGCAAAGAACATAATTGTCTAAAAATGTTCTTCCTCTTTGAAGTTCACCATGAAAGCTGTTCTTGATAATTGCGTGGAGCGAGATTATTTGTGACACACATTTCCTTAATGCACACCTAGTCAGAGGCTGACCCTGCCCCAGAGTTTCCAGTCAAAAGGGATGAGACAAGGACTCATCAGTGCAGTCTGCTGCTGATGTGCTGGTCCTGCAGTAGCTGGGATTGCTCCACTTCCACAGTTGTTTGGTTTGATTTTATTGTTTTTTAGTGGGGGATTTTGTTTGTTTGATTTGGTTTGTTCTTTAAATTACCTGCAGCCAAAGTTGGGCTGACTTCAAAGGGCCCTGAAGACCGGATGTCCTTCCAGAGAACACGTGCAGCCCCAGTGTGACCTCCAGACAGGGCTCTCTGGGTGATGCTGTAATGTTCTATAACAGGATCACACAGCCTCCCAGTAGCTCCCAGCAGCTGAGCAGCAACTGAAACATCTCTTTATATAAGTTCTCATTTGGGTGGATAAAGCAAAGCTTGCACTGATTCACCATGCTGAAACACAGGGAAGACTTCAGACAATTTATTTTTAGAGTTGGTTCTTTTATTTCAGACTTTTCCCAATCAAGGCCGTGACCCTGCCCACTCAGACACTCCCTGTGGGACCTGGCACTTCTTTCTTTCTCTGTTTTCAACAACCTCCCTGTTCCAAGTAAAACTTCGGAGTTATTTGGGAATGCTGAAGTCAGTGAGACATGGGTGGGAACTTAGCCACAGCTGCAGCTGGGTGTAGAGCCCTGATCCTGCCTCTGTAACCGGATGGAGAGGTGCCTGCAGGTTCAGGTGCAACTCCGTGCACCAAAGGGCTGTGATGGGATGTGGGGACCATGCTTTTGTGGCTGAGGCTGACAGGGCCTCTCATGCCCTGCAGAGTTTTTCCACCACAGCAGCTGTGCTCAAGTGTGCTCCAGCAGCACAGGGTGAAATGCTTTCCAGAGTGATGGTACATTGGCTCCCAAAGTCCCCCCTCCAGACTTTAAAATACTCGCTTTCTGCAGCCACCTTTGCAACTTGCCCTGGGAGCAGGGTGGTGTTAGATCCATGTTTTGGGAAAGGTGGCAGAGGAGCGGACAGTCGCTGATCTGTCTGCTCGCAGCAGCAGGGATCAGAGCTAGCAAGGACTAAAGTGCCAAGTGTTCCCAGATACTGCGTCGTGTCTGCCCATGCTGCTCCTCAAGACCCGTTAAAGTCTCAGCAGTGGGTCTGGCCTTCACAATTTTCCCTCTAGAAGGAAAAACATTCCCTAAAAGCAGAGGTCAGCTCTTTTGCTGGGATTCCTAGTGCCACATTCCTGGCTATGGCCTGAAATGACATGGTGGCCCTGCAGCCCTGTCTGTAATTGTCACTCTGCTTCCCACTGAAATAGAAGCTTGCTGCTCCAGCACAGCCCAGGGTTGCAAGTGCTCTGCTGGGAAATGCCACATGTCATCCATGTAATTGTGTTTCTGGCTTGCAGTGCTGGATCGGAGAAATTCCTTGGCCAATGGAGACTCAGGACTGCATTTGTCACCTCCTCAGAAGAGCCTGCCAGACCTCCCCCCTCCAAAGGTAAGATTTTCACACCCTTTGCTTTTCACTGCCTCAGCCTGGGCATCTGAACCCCTTGAGGCTTCAGTTTTGTCACGTACTGTGCAGTGTGGCTGAGTGGAGAGGCCTCTGCCCATGTATGTTAGTGAGGCGAAGAGTCCAGGTGAGCTTTATTTAAAAAATAATAGTAAGACATTAGATAGGGGTTTCCAGCTGTGTCTTTACGCAGACTGCGGGTCAGTGTGTGGTTGGTGGCAGCTGGCTGGTGGCCTGGGATGGCTGGGCATCCAGAAACCCCTGTGGTTCCCACAGCTTGTGCACAGATGGAGCTGGCAGCTGTGGGAGCTCCCCGTGAGTGTGCAGGAGCCCTGTGCAAATTGGGCTGTGTCCCCTGCCAGGGAGACCCACACCCATTGCATGGCGATCCAGGCTCAGGAAGAAGAAGTGAGGTGACGATGGCTCTTAGCTGTTGCTTTGGAAATCTCCCATGAGATGTAAAGCAGATGTGCCTGGGCTGCTGACATGATCCTAAAAAAGCCAGAAATCCTTCAGCTGCAGGGTGGTGGGGCGGTCCCTGGGCAGTACCAGGATCTCCCTTGCTGGCCGAGCCCTACTCGGTTTGGCCAGTACCAGAGGTTTGCTTACAGCTGGAGCACCTGGTGTTGTCTGTGAGCTGGGTGCTGGTGTTGTGCTGGTTGCACAGCCCACAGGCCGGCGAGGAGGAGTTGCTGGCACGGTAGATTTTTCTGTAGGGCAGCTATAAATTAGTTAAACACCATCAGCTCTCAGTGGTATGTTGTCTCTGTCCCAGCAAGCCAGCCCAGCTGTCCTAGAGAGACACAGGTCATCCTCAAGACCCTGGACGTTGCTGTTCAGTAGTTGATGCAATGTGGGAATTGCTGTAGCTGGGATTTCAGGATGTGGAAGGAAAGGAGGGCAGGGAGCACGCATGGGGAGGAGGAGGAGGCATGGAGGAGGATGGGGTGGTGCATCCATCAACCACAAAGGAGGATCTGTTCCTTTCCCAGGAAGGAGGATGCAGGGTGAGGCCCCAGGACTTTTGCCCAGAGGGCTGTGTGGCTCAGCTGGAGTTAGTGGAGGAGCTGGGAAAACAAGGGGATGGAATGGGATGCAGCCGACAAACCCTCGGATGCAGTGTGGTTCCTGCTGGGAGCTGCTCCAGCCCTGGAGGGCTCTGCCCACGCAGATGGCTGGAGCTGGAGTTGCCTGGGAGCAGCCACCAGAGCAGGAATCTCTGTTTGGCTCTGGGTTTCATGGTGGGCAGGAGGGAGGGCTGCAGTGTGGTGGAACGAAGGCACCACAGGGGAAGCAGCAGCCAGGTGTGTCCCCAAGGCATTCTTCTTGTGCTTGGTGCAGCCCAGCTTTCTGGCTGGGCAATCAGGAAGTTAAATGAGGGGATTAGAAAAAAATATCTTGGATTTTAGCTGAGAAAGGCACCTAAGCCATCTGTCTTCTCACAGACCTGTGCTGGGAACTGCCTTCTCCCACCTGCTCACCAGTGAGTTAACCTCTCTTGGATACAGCAGTCAAGTACCTCCTCATGTGAGCATCTGAGTGTCACTGGGCTGTTGGCAGCAAAGATATCTGAGCATCCTTCAAGGAGCAGGGCTGGGGAGAGCTTTAATGTGTGGAAATGGCTGTAGTGGGGAGATGGATCTTCCCTGTCTGTGTTTGTGGCTCCCAGAGCAGGCAGGAGTCACAGCCATCTGGGCAGTGGAGGAGGGAGTACAGCTCCTTGCACAGAAACTGGGAGGTTAGGAGAGGAATTCAGATTGGATCTATTTTAGCTCTGCAGTTTCCTGTGGTTTGGTGATGCTCAGGCACCCTGTGGTGTTACTCTGCACTTGCTTTTTGAGGCAGAGGAGACATTTGGTGGTAAAGCTCTACACAGCAGATTGTCCCTGGTACCCACTGACACCAGCAGGCAGTGGGCAAGCCAACAGGGGCGGCAGAGCTGGATCCCCCTGATTTATTTGGACTTGTCCTGAAGCAACCTGTGAACAATGAGTTCTGCAGGCCATGGCTCAGACGTTGGTGACCTCTCCCCTGCTGCAGCCCTGGCAGCTCTTCCTCTTCCCGCAGCCAACCACGAGAAAGTCCTGTGGTACAGGTGCAGATGCCCAGGGCGGTTTTATTTGCATGCTCAGTGTGCCATAATGCAACAGGCAAATGTTCTGCAGGTGCCAGCGTGGTCAAATAACACAATATATACCCTTTGACTTAAGTTAGAGAGTAAACAACTCCATGCCTCTAGGGAAAGAGAAGAGAAAAAAATAGCTTCTGGGGCAGCTAAGGTGCAGTCCCACCTAGTCCCTGTTGGCTTTCATTGTCTGTAGGAAACAAAACAGCAGCCCCTTCCCTGACACTTGTGGGATGGTGTCAAATAAACTCACAGCATTTCTTTGTGTAGGCAATTTGTTTATGGGCTTAGCACAATGTGAGCTGGCTACACGCAGGAGGCCACCACAGATGGCAATTACAGACACAATCCCTAGCCAGGGAAAAGGATTAAGTAAAGCCTTGGGGTGACTGGGTTTGTTTTTGTTTCTTTAATGTAACACATCAGGAACAAGAAGTTCCTAAACCTTTTAAGTGTTTGGAGGGCAAGTGTTTTCCAGCAGTGTTCTACGTGGCTCTGGAAGGAAAGCTCAGAGTCTGCTCACAGCATCTGGCAGACCCATGTAAGAAGGAGTTTTAATACTTGAGAAGTTTGAGAGGTTGGCAGAGCCACGAGCAGTTCGCCCATGTGGGGACAGACGCGTGACTTTGGTGTGGTCAGGGTTCCTCCCTCCCACAGGCTCAGCAGCTTCCCTTTGTGGGCAGTTTCTGGCCAGAAAATCGTTTCCTTCAAAGCTTCCTTTCTGCTTCTGAGCACCAGTAGCTGTTGGTGGAAGTACCCCGGGCAGGATGGGCAGCTTTGCACCTGCATTTGATGCTGTTGGCAGACCTGCAAATGGACAGACCTCGCCTAAACTGCTCTGCAACGCTGATGCCCAGCTGGCCCCTCTTGTCCAGGCCACCAGGAGGAATCGTGTGGGCTGGCAAGGACAACGCATGACCCGTGACCTTCAACACTGCATCTCTGCAGAGGCACCTGCTCTTGTGCCCGTCCTGCTAGGGGGAGAGGGGCTTTAGCCCTGCACACTCTGAGAATCCTGTCAGGGTTTGCACAGCCCTCAGCCAGGTCAGCTGGAGTGTTGTGAGCCAGAGCATCCCGTTGTCAGATGACTGGGGCTGGTTTGAGCTGGCTGAGGAGCAGGGACACCTCACTGGGGAACAGGGGGATGCTGCTGTCAGGTCAGGGTGGGAGATAGGGTGCCAGGTATTTGGGAAGAGCATAAGGTGTGCACTCTTCCTGCTGTGATCTCCAGCTCTGCTGCCTCATGTCCAACAGCTGTGTGAATTACCTGAAAAGTAAAAAGTTTGGTTTTTAACTTCACCTTTTTTTTTTTTTCATGTGTTGGTATTTCCAAAGGATCAAGGCATGTTTTTCCTGCCAGACCTTGCTTGTGTTTAGGGAGGGATTTGGCAGGCACCACAGGGATTTTCCAGCACTTGGACTCTTTTCAAAGGCTTATTTTCCATTGGTGTTTTTTATCCATTTCCTCCACTTCTTGTCAAGAGCACGATTAAAGATTCCCAATATAGTTCCTGAAGCAGAGATTTTTAGCTGTTGGTTTGCTATCAGTCACACTTGGAGACATGACCAGTGACTGCTCAGGTTGCACTTTCAGTATAAAGCCAGAATTGCAGCAGTTGTCCTCCCTTCTGGTTCCCTGGTAAAATAATCCCCAGCACAGAGCATCATCCCCGGTTACGGTGGGCATCCTAGGGGGGCCAGTGCAGCAGGCAGAAGTCTCAGTTCAGGGTAAGGCTCATGGGTTGCAATTGCTGTTATGAGTTGATCTTCCCAGGGCTTTCAGCAACATGAAAGAAAGTGACAGTAATTTCAATTTATGTTTGAGCTAACTGTACCACGTCCTGGTGTACACATCTAAAAGATCTCATCTGGGATGCACTTGAGTGCTAAAAAAAGAAAAAAAGGATGCCCCATTGTTTTCAAAGATCTGTTTTTGCCTTAATTCTTGCTTCTTTTATGTATTTATTTTGCAGATTCCCGAAACAAAACAACCTCCAGTCCCCAAGATTGAATCTCCAGAGGGATATTATGAAGAGGCTGAGCCCTATGATGTCTCTGTAAATGGTATAGCCCAGCTAACCCTTGGGAGGGGGTTCATATGGGAGATGGAGGACTTGGGCTTTATGAGAATGAGTAAATGAAAGCACAGACGTTCCTTACTGCTTGTGTGACATATTTGTTTTCTGCTGCTCATCACAATTGATATTACAGACCTAATGCTAGCTGGAAAGCAAAAACTACTGAATTACTCCAATTTTTAACTTTCCTATAGAAGTAAGTAATATGCTTGGGTCAATATAACATCACTGTAAAATGTTACACACCACTGTGGGTTCTCTTTGCCTTGACGATTTTCTGGCAGATAGGCTGTAGTCAAACAGAGGTTTCTATTCAGGAGTGAGTGGTGAAGCTGTGGTGGCTTGCATTCGTGTCCTAGTGCTCTAATTGTCCCCTTGGGGCTCAAAATCCATGGCTCTGTTGGTCTGTTAGGAGTGATAACCATTTTTATAATTGGCTCTTTATTCAGCTCTGTCTCCTGTGGCAGTTTAACCATCTGCAAACCGGATGAGAAAGCCACTCTTCGTGTGAGGGGACAGGGTGGGGGTTCCCTCTGCACGCACTGGCTCCGTGCCTGGGACAGCACCCCTGGCCATGTCCTCAAGCAGTGCCACCCATGCCTGTCCCCTGTGGGCTCCCCAGCCCTCTGGGAGGAGGCTGCTGCGTGCAGGCTGGGCTCACACATTCTCACTTTTTAAGATTTATTCCTGCATCCTTCTTTTGGTGAACACCCTTCCTTGAGAGGTTGCCTCCCTCTGATCTGATAGCAGAGCTGATCTTGTCATTGCCTTATAATCCATGTAAACCCATATGAGACACATTATATCAGTGTGCTGCAGAAGCAGATCTCTGCCCATCAGCCTTGGCTGCAGCAGAGTGCATGGCATGGGGCAGAGCTGAGTGGGGAGAGACAAGGCAAGCAAAGAAATGAGAGTTAAGGGTAAAAGATTTGGATCTAAACCCTTGGCTGTTGGATCTGAGCTTCATCTGAGAGAAGCTGGGTCCTCTCCAGCCCCGGTGTGCACTGCAGGGCTTTGAAGCTCCCTGTCAGTGAACGGGAAGGTCGTGTCCAGCTCAGGTGGGAGAGGTGCAGGCTCATCGGGGCCAGGGTGAAAGGTGCTGTTTGGTGCAGAGGAGAGGTCCCTCCAGCTCTGCCATGTGTTTTGCTGAAAGGCTCTGGGTTCTTTGGCTGAGGTGAGGGCTCTGATATTCTGTGAAGCCCTCCTGCAGCTGGGGCAGCACAGGGTGCTGCAGCCTCATCCCCATGGCAGGGAGATTCCAGTCATCTGCACTGTAAGATAAAGGATTTGTTTTTTCCCCCTGCTGCACACTGGGAAAGTGGATAACATGTTAAGAGCCATGGCATAAAAAGGCATATGCCGGATTACATGCTGGAGTACAGCCACGGATTCATGTGCTGGGATACCCAGCTGATGTTATCCAGGCTCCGTAAACTCACCCTCAGTCCAGAGACTTGGCTGGCAGGAGCAATGCGTGCACACCCAGTTGCCACCTCTGCTTTTCCTTGGTAACCTGCTGCTCAGAGATGCAAATACACCCACCATCCACCGAAATCTAGGCCGGTCAGATGCCTAAGGAAATGAGAGATCAGCTTTGCAAAAAGAGAGAAAAGCCCATCTGATGGGAGCACTGTCAAAATGAGGCAGCTCAGGGTGGTTGTCTGGGGCTGCTGAGAACAGCTCCTCGTAGCAGCAGGCTCTGTGTTTTACTGAGCAGTATCACAGCTGTAAGCAGAGATAAGAGCCTGCGAAGGCAGCGGAGATGGGACTCAGGATTCCAGGCAGTCCCTCACCACTGAGATGTGCGGTGCCTTTGCTTCCTGTGCGGGCTCAGCCACCGGTCCCCTCTGCAGCCCCCAGCACATCCCTTCTACACAACCCTCCTGGTGTGCTACAGTGCGTGTTTTGCACGAGAGGGAAGGCAGTGTCCTGTCACTGAGGATCTCTGTGCTTTTTGTCAACTTCGTAGTGAAGGTGGTTCCCTGGGGGGTGAGCCAGAAAGAGGAGCAGGGAGAGATGTGCAGCAGCAGGCATGTGGCAGGAGGAGGCTGCGGGGGCTCGGGAGAGGTGAAGTGTGGTGTGCTGTGCAGAGGGGAGGCTGGGCAGCGATGCTGGGAAGATGCTGGTGCTCTGGTTTGCCTCAAGAGATCAGGCTGCAAGTCTCACAGCACGTGGGCAAACCTGCAGGTCCCTGTCCTGCCCTTTGTTTCCACAAGCCCAAAACTGGGCTCCCCATCCTTTCCCCCTGCCCCACCCCTTGCCCTATCAGATGTCAATAGTACCTTGTACCTGTCCTACACAGCGTGACGCTCATTGCTAGCAGATTATTTGGGACCTTGGTGTGACTGCTTTTGCTAAGGGCAGGCGGGGCATACATGGGTTTGCCCTGGCCAAAAATGCTAAAGCCTGACCCCAGTAACCCCCAAGCCCTCTGTGCCCACCCCCTTTCCCCACAAGCTGGATAGGGAAGGGGCTGGCAGTCCAGGGAAACAGGTGCTGTTTCACAGACTCATAGAATGACCTGGGTTGGAAGATCATCTTGTTCCAATCCTCCTGCCATGTATAGGAACACCTTTCACTAGATCAGGTTGCTCAGAGCTCCATCCAGCCTTCCCTTGAACACTTCCAGGGATGAGGCATCCACAGCTTCTCTGGCCAACATGTGCCAGTTCCTCATCACTCTCACAGTAAAGGATTTTTTCCCAATATCTAATCTAAACCTATTCTCTTTCAGTTTTAATCTATTCCCCATTGTCCTGTCACTACAAACTCTTTTTAAAAAGTCCCTCTGTGATACTGTTTCTGACAGTGTTACAGCATGAACCTTGGAAGGCACGCACGTGTCCCCAAACAAATGGGTGTAGTGAAATCAAACAAAAATAGGAACACCGCTAAAATAAGTGGGTGCACTGCCAAGAAAGGACATCAAAGCAAACCTCCAGATGGGCCGAGGAGATAGAGGGTTCGTGCAGCATCAGAGGTGGGACTGCGAGGCACTGTAGCAAACCGGGGGTGAATTAATTAAAATGAAGCAGGCGGGCGAGTCCGCTGGGTCTGGGGGTCCATCTTTCATCAGCAGGATTCCCGCCCCTCCGTTGGGGACGCTCTGCCTTTCATTTCACAGCTCCGGCAAGTGCTGCTGCTTCCCTTCCCTCCTGGGCTGAAATGTGTTAAAGTGTTATCAGCCGCCTTTGCATAATGGGAGGGTGCGATAAGGAGCAAAGTGAAAACGCGAGAGGGGCGACGTGGCTGCCAACTGAGCAATAATTATTCCGGCTGAAACAGCTCATCTGCCCTGGCTGCTTTTAATTACAGTGACGATGATTCTGTTTTAAAGGGAATTGCCTTGTTGGAGGGGATGGGTTTGAAAACGCTGTTCCCGTTTGAAGTCTCAGCATTACTGTGGCGTGCAGGGTTGGGACAGCCTCACTGGCCGAGGGGGTTGACGCCCTTGTTCTCTGTATTTGCTTATCTGTGGCTTTCTCTCTTTGTCTCCCTTTCTCTTTCTTTTTGACTGTGCAGGTCTTTTTGGTAGGCTTGCTGCGGCTGGACCCAGGCCAGGGTTGCAGGTTACTGAGGGCGTTATTTATGCCACAATAACAATGGGTATGGCATGCTTTCCAAACCTGAAGTGCCTTTCTTTTAATAACAACAACAGCAAAAAAACCACACCCACACAGAAATCCCCAACAACTCAGTTTTAGCAAAGGTGATCAGGTGCCTCCCCCTGGCTTTGCCTGTTACGTGCTTGGAGGGTAACCACCTCTCCCTGCCTGTTATGCACAAGGCAATACTTTTTTGTGGCTTTCCCTGTGCTCAGGACAACAATGACGAGAGCTTCCCTAGCCTTTATCCCCCTGGTTCTGTCACCGATGTGGAGCTGATATGTGGCAATGCTGGCTGCTTTGACAGGTAGTAGTTGACTTGTAATTTGGTGAATGGTTGAAGATCCTCCCCTGGGGCAGAGGTGGCTTCTGAGTTGGAGCTGATGGTTGGAGCTCCCTACATCATGGCATTGACTGAGCTCCCTGGGAGGTCATGGGAACACCGGCAGGAAAGCACAGGCGGATTTAGATAAAGACATCCAAGATCATGGCTGCCACTGATGCCTGAGCTGTGTGCCTTGGGACTGAGTGAGCCTTAGTGGTGACCACAGGGTTGTCTGAGGTCGCCCAAGCAAGGCTTGTCCCAGTTTGCCAACGGCAGAGCCTTTCCTTCGTGAGGCCATAGCCGCGTCACCGGGCCTGCAGTGGCTGCAGCTCTTCAAGTAGAGAAGAGCTCATCTCATGAGGACCCACACTTGTGGTTGTGGTTGGGGCACAGAAGAGCATCCAGGGCTTCCTAGGATGAAGGTGGCAGCCTGAGACCTAATGCATAGGTGAGGGGCACCAGAGGCTTCCAAAAGGGGCCGGAGGTGGGGTTGGTGATAGCCCCATGTGGGTAAGGAGGGAGGTTGAAATGAGGCTGCTTTAGGCATCCTTGCTGCTGCTGCTGAATATGGAAAAGTTCCTTAGCGGTGCAGAAGTTCAGCTTCTTGGTGTTTGTAGGGTTGAGTAACCTCAACACTTTTACTCCGTCTGAATTTCTGTGCAGGGTCTGGGCAAGGTCTGCATAGTAAGAATGCATTGAGGGAGGTAAAGTTTTCCCACAAAAGATGGAGAGTTTGATACGTTGAGGGTATGGAGATGGTGAGCCAGTAGTGTGCTCCATTCAGAGACTTTGAAAGGGAATATTTGCTTTTTAAAAGGTTTGTTTAATTGGTGCCGTTTTGATCACTAGAGGGATGTTATAGAGTGAGATTTCACTTGGGGTAAGAGTGTAGCTTTGTTACTGCATCTCAGTTCCTTTTATTTAAAGAACAAATAAACCCAACTGAAATGTTCTCCAGTGAGGCTCCTAATGGCTTTTTTTCTCTTTTCTGACTGCTTTTTCTCTTTTAATTTGCACCAATCTGATAATGTTACTTTTATGTAGATATTAAGATTTGATGAGAATCAAAATAAGATGAAATTCCAGTGAGAGACACTTAATGGTATTCCTCCTTGCTGTTTGGCAGGACAAGAATGCAAAAGCCTACACAGATGCTGCCCAAATCTTACTGTCTTGCTCTGTGAGCTTATCTGGTGATTAGGAGCTGTACTGCAAGTGCCAGCAGAGCATTGCAAATCCTCCTGCAGTCGGGGGGGACATTTTCAGTGTTTCTGAAGAGTCTGGTACCAATGATGAGCTGAAAACTCCAATAATCTGCAATGCATTAGAGCTGGGTATTGGAAATTCCAACTCATCCTAGTAACACAGCAATCCATTTAAAAATGGACATGAAAAATGTTGTTACTGCTCCTCACAGTTGCCACTCAGGGCTAATTTTTGCTGCTGCAACAGTGTATTACTTCAAAGCCACTTGCTGTCCCTTTAGATCCTGAGGGGAGAGAGAGAGAGAGGCACCTGTTAAGAGAGGGAAGCTGAATGACATCTCAGATGCAATAGATCATTGCTTGCTGCATGGCCTTGCAAATACCATTTTTACCTCTGACATTCAGGGGACAAGGGCTGATTGTAGCTTGCTGTTGTCTTAAAAATTGTGTGTGTTTGGCTTGAAATGGAAAGTAGAAGCATCATCTTCGGGGGGAAAGCAGCAAATATCAGGAAATGTCTTAAGGGAATGTTCTCAAATTTGTGGTCAGCTGAGAAGTGTCTTTTGAGTGTTTGCTAACAGAGGCTATTAGGCACAAAGTATTGCAATGAGATTCATATTGGGCTAGAAAGAAAAAAGGATCTATGAGAGTTATTTTCCTATTAATTATCCTCCTGTAGGAGAGCCTCAAAAGACATGTTCCTGCACTGGAAGCTTTTGCATGTGTGAGCATGGCTGAGGCAAGCGTTTGGCTCAGAGTTACTCTAAAAATGGACTTAATGATAGAGCTTTGCTTTTGTTATAGAAGATGGTGAAGCTGTCAGTAGTTCCTATGAATCTTACGATGAAGAAGAGAGCAGCAAAGGCAAGTCAGCAACCCATCAGTGGCCATCCACGGAGGCCACCATTGAGCTGATGAAGGATGCCCGCATCTGTGCCTTCCTGTGGAGGAAGAAGTGGCTGGGACAGTGGGCAAAACAGCTGTGTGTTATCAAGGACACCAGGTTGCTGGTGGGTAGACCCTCTACTCTCTGTCTAAAATAATCTGTTTCTATGGGGTGGGAAAGGAAGTGGCACCTCAGGCCATGTTAATGTGCCAACAGAAACAAGGTACCCCTAGAAGCAGCGCCATGTCCCAGAGATTTGGGGATCTCATTCCATTTTCAGAAGAAACATGGGCATGGGACTTCAGAGCAGGGCACAAAGGCGCCTTTGTGGCCAAAATCCCAATCCCCCCAGATGTCTGTGGACACTTTTTGGGGACTTTTTGAGGTGGTTAAGCAGAAGGGATGTTTATCCCACAGGCTAACCATGTAGTTGATCCTCCATCAGTGAAAGGTATTTTAGTTTAGATATGCACGTATGTAGATGTATCTGTATCTGTACATACAGAGATGTCCTGTGTGTAGTCTGTGCAGGCTTTTTAGGACAGAGCTTTGTAGAACTGTAGGACCTTCTTGTGTTCAGTGTACTTAGTGCATGTGGCTGCTCTAAGTCACTTACAGGGTTGAGTTCATGTGGGCCAGCAAACCAGTGGAAGGCTCCTCCTCTGCCTCTCACCCGCTCACATCTTCCTTCCCCAGTGCTACAAGAGCTCCAAAGACCACAGCCCTCAGCTCGACGTGAATTTGCTGGGCTGCACTGTCATTCACAAGGAAAAGCAAGTGAGGAAGAAAGAGCACAAGCTGAAGATCATCCCCATGAACGCCGATGTCATCGTGCTGGGGCTGCAGAGTAAAGACCAGGCAGAGCAGTGGCTCAAGGTCAGTGACACCTTCCGGACTTGTCCCACTTGGGCTCCCATGCTTTGCTGGGAGACTGTATCTTATCACAGCCCTGTCCTTACGTGCTCTGGCTCCCTCACTGCAAGCCTTTATACAAATACACCACTTCATTTTCATGTCCTGGGATAGATCCTTCCTGCAGCTCCCTGCTGCCTCCAGCGGGCTGGAGTCCATGCAGGGACTTCCCAGCCCAGCTGCTGCGGGAGGGGGGATGTCTGGGTTGGGTGCCCAGCATGGATTGGCTGAGGGCGGGGGTAAATGTGGCCCTTCCCCTGAGACAGCAGCAGAAGAAGGAGCCTTCGTGGAGCCCAGGACATCAGCAGGGCTGCGAGACGCCAGGGCTGCCTTTGCTGGCAGCCTCTCCCAGCTGACTCGGATCCTGCTGGATGCAACTCCAGAACAGTCCCCAGGGTCGCAGGGACCGTAAGGCGTGGGTCTCCCAGGCTGCTGTGGTTTTGCCTGTCCTGGGTGGGGGAGGAAAACTGATCCTGTTCCTGCAGCTCTCTCACAGGCTGTGGCTTCCCCTCCTGCTCAGGTAATCCAGGAGACCAGTGGTCTGCTGTGCGAAGGAGGCAGTGAAGGCAACCAGTACATCCCAGATTCGCAGCGTCTCAGTTACCCAAAGGTACGTACTGTCTGCACAGTAAAGAACTAGCACTTGGGCTTTTCGACCCTATTCCTTTAATAAATAGAAGTGTAGGTGCCTTAATTTTAGCTAAGAAAAGACTGATAATGAGTGTAACCAGACCCCTGCACTGCTGAAGGGAGCATTCTTGGAACCATCTTAATTTTCCTTGGCAGTCTTAATTTTGTTGAAATATCTTTCCCCCCAGCCTGACTCAGCATTTGGCTCCCCATTATCCAGTCAGCAGCTGCTATCTCATCCAATGGGATGGTTGTGTTCACCAAGAGCTTTGGGAGGGACACAGACCCTTGGATGCCAGGGCTTGGGCCACCTCTAGTCCAGGTGTAGGGGACACTCCCCTGAGAACACTTTTTTGTTCCAAAACAGTGGGAGGAGAAAGCATTTTTTGTAAGGCTCTGTTGTACACCCAAAATGGAGCTGTTTGGGCACCTGGATGGTTCCTCTGCCCACGTCTCCCTACAGGGACTGTCAAATGCCCCCACCAGCCAGGCTGCAGGGTAGGAGGCCATAGGGTGGCCTCCTCAGAGGAGAGCCCAGCTGGGGTTGGGCCTGAGCTGGGTCTGCCCATGCTGGGCTCAGGGCACAGTGTGAGTGAGCTGGCAGGGGACGTCTGTGTGAAAGCATCTGCTACAGAAAGGGTGGGACCTCATAATATGGGAGAGGGGGAAAAAGGTCCTTGTGGCACATTCTGGCTGGAAGAATGGCTCATGTGCATGTGTGGGGCGTGTGTCTGGTGCTTGTTGACAGGTGGAGGTGTCCGAGAGATATTCTGCAGCCTCTGAGAGCGGGAGCAGCACCGACGGCCACCCAGAGACAGGCGAGACAAAAGATGGTAAAACCTCACCCTGGGAATGACAGGGGAAATAGGGCCTCGACCCTGCATGAGGGGAGGGTTTCTGTAGCTTCTCCTGCCACTGCCACCTCAAACCAACCTGATGAAAGCTGTGTGCATTCACTGCCAGGGAATTTCAGTGGGTTTTTTCCATAATGAAGTGACAGGCAGATGCTGGGATTTCTCAGCAGTTACAGACTTGGGATAGGGCTTGAGTAACCTGCATGTGATACCTGGTCCACCACAGAGCTCCTGCATGACTTTGGGCAAGTTACTTTGTGACAGTTTTCAATGGCATAAATGCAACCAAAGTGACTTTCCTCAGAGATACTTGCAGAGAAGCTTGGGAGTCCTGTGTGAAATGCTGAGCTGCCTCCAAGGGGAGAGTTACACCTTCACACCAGGGCATCAAGCTCTAGTGGGAAGGTGTAATTTAAGCTGCATTGCCCATCTATAAGATGGGGCAGGTAAGTACAATAAAAGAGGAGATGCTCTATTAGAAGGATGTAGGACCCATCTATATATTGTAGAGACAAATCCATGCTGAGGACTCACTGGAGTCACCCAACAGATGGAAATCAGCTGCTGAGTCCCTCTATGCTTGGACTTCATCATTCTCTTATGATAATGGAAGCAAAATCTGGGCTAAACCAAGTCCAAGTCAATTTGTGATCAGGATTACCTGATGATTACACAACCTTAGTCACACACTGACTGATGTGCTCTGTAGGAAAATGCTGAAGAGGCTCTTTGGACATAAACTTTCCCCCTCCCCACCTTGTGTCCCTGTTTTAGAGAGGAAAAGACTTGAATGCAGTGAATGCTTATGGGTAATGGTTTTTAATTTGATTCTTGGTAGTGTAGGAAAGTGAAGGGAGGTTGGTACCTGCATAGCAAGATGTGTGCAGACACGTCCCACTGCTCCTGCAGTGACTGACCTTTGGCCAGAGCTAACCCAAGTGTAAAGCCACACAGATTAGCATCTTCCACACATCCCTGACTGAGCTTACTGGTGCCACCTTGCTCATGAAGTGAGCTCCCTGGGCTTTGGACTATTTCAGCCTGACCCTGAGTTGCAGGTTTGCCTTCTGCAAGGGATGTGTGTGATGTGGGGGCAGGACACCAGCTGGGACAGCAGGCTGCGAGCTGGGAAAGCCACACATGTGTCTTTTTCATTCCGGGTAGTTAAGAAGAAGGGCACAACTGGCCTGAAACTGAGCAACCTGATGAACCTCGGGAGGAAAAAATCCAGCTCCCTGGATAGCCCAGAGAGATCCCTGGAGACTTCAAGTAAGTGACAGCATGAGCCTCTCTTCAGGGCCTTGACTCAGGGCTGGATCTCAGTGTGCAGGGCAGGACGAGCACCAGGCATCATCCTCCTCAATGTGCCTGTGCCAGGCGGTCCTGCCTGTAAATCCACGTGCTGCCTGTGGCTCACAGAGTGACCCAAGAGGAAGGGAGGGTAATACCAGACGTGCACAGTGGGCATTTGTGCTGTTCTGCCTGGGCATCAGCCCAGGGCGTGGGAGCCAGCACCGAGAGGGTTGTGTGGGTCAGCTGGTATTCACCATCTGGGGCCAACTTTGTCCACCATCGGCAGTCAACTTGCTGCTCCAAACCTAACCGGAATTTCAAGGGTCCAATTTTCAAAAGATTTTTACCCTTTTCACCCTGTTTTGTATGGATAGGACACCTTGTCTTTGTGCTTTTGCTCTTTGTTGTTGCCTGTGGGTTTGGGTTGTGTGGTGATCTCATAACTTACCCATTAGACATCCCCATGCACACAAATTAGTTTGGATTCCCTCTACCAGAGGGATGGAAAATGTGTCTAAGTAAGCTGTGCTTGCTTGCAGGTTACCTGAACGTGCTAGTGAACAGCCAGTGGAAGTCACGGTGGTGTCAGATAAAAGATGGTCACCTCCATTTCTACCAGGACAAGAACCGAAGCAAACTGGCTCAGCAGCCCTTGAGTTTGGCAGGTTGTGAAGTTATCCCAGAGCCAAGCCCTGATCATCTTTACTCCTTCCGCATCCTGCACAGCGGGGAGGAACGGGTCGTTCTGGAGGTAGGTGCTTATCTCTGAGATAGCTCTGCTTAAAGTCATCAGCTTGGGTGCCTTAGCTGGTCTAAATGCCAGTGAGTTCCTCCAGAGGAACCCTCAGTCCAGCAAAACAGAACCTGAAGCGTGGGACTGTGGTTCATCTGCCTGTGGTCACCCAGAACGTGTCGCACCTGGCTGGTGATCCAGGCTGTGTCTGATGCTGGCACCTCCAGAGGACCATTCAGCCTTCATGGCAGGCACTCATCTTAGGGTGACGTGAAGGGTCCCCTGGAGATGCCCATCTTTCTCTGCTGACTACGTGATAACCTTGGATAATTAGGTTCTGTGGACTGCATTTCAGGTGGTTAATGTTAGATGGGAAGAATGCCACTTTAGGGATTTAAGTCTGTGGTTGGAGGAACAGAGGAAGAGAACAGAACAGAGAGAACATCTTTTGACAACAGAGTCCCAAAGCCATGGGTCACACATCCCGAGTAAGCCTTCCACAGATTCACCCCTGAAAGTGCAAGTGAATCCATTACATCTGTTACTTTTCTTTGCCTGCATCCAGGCCTGTTTATCTCTAATCTTAGTTCTCTCTGACGACAGCGTGATTATAGTAGGAGGTGGACAATGTGAGCAATTTCCTGTATTTTTTCAGTGGGTGGAATATTTGTAGCTAAACAACTGACTTTGAGGGCATGCTGTGAAATTGGAAGATGTTTTTGTTTAGCTTCTGATTCAGGGTATGTCTGTATCTAAGAAATTTTGCTCAATTACAGATGTGAAAAAGAGGTGCTGGGAAAATTTACATTTTGTGAATGGAAGAATCTGTATTTTGTTGGGATGTCAGACTCGATGTACAGACTGGCTGGCTGGCAGGCTTCCCAGGGACTGAAGTCTCTGCTAAATAAAACAGATTGAAAGCTTAAAATACACTTTCCAGTTTGAAAAGTGTATATATATTCACTCGCCCTGAATTTTACTTTGTGTTTACTGCTCTGACTCCTCAAATCAAAGCAAAAGGTGGCTGCATCAGCCAATTTCTTGCATCAGGTAGAGTCCCCTGCTACAGGGAGGTGCACGTGGCTCTTTGCTAGAGCTGACCTGAAGGCACAGTATTTAACTCTTCATGTTGAAAAATGTCAGACTGCTCGCTGCAGCTGGGAATTTGGTACTGACCACGCTAAAGCCCTGGACTCCGATGTTTTAAACTCTTCCCTTCCCCTCTCCCCTCTGCAGAGAGCCCTGGAAAGGGTTTGGGCTGTGCCAGCTGGACCTCCCAGGCTCAGGTCTCCTTGCCTGTTCTGGCAATCCCATTGCTGCGCTCTGCTGGTGCAAAATAAAACCCGCATGCTTTCCTCACCCAGAGCTGCTGCCCACCAGCATCTCCAGCCTCAGAGGCTCCTCTTACTCTTGTAGGCAGCTGAGTTGATCGCCACTGAAGGGACAGTGCAGACTGACTAGAAATTTTAGGAAGGAGTTAAGCAAAGAGCTGCATTTATGTAGCTGCCAAGTATGTGAAGGAGAGCGTGTGCAGAGCAGTGCTTCTGAGGCAGCCTCAGGTTTACTATAAATACACAGCAGTTCATCTTCCCCCTTGGAAGCCCAGGAAATTGCCAGCATGTTTCCCCACCCAACCTAAGACAGCATTAGCCCTGTGAGTGCAGAGAAACTGCTGCTGCAACCTGTCCTCTCTCTCTGACCACCCTGTAGGCAAAATCCTCGGAGGAAATGGGCCACTGGCTGGGCCTCCTCTTGTCGGAGTCAGGCTCGAAAACAGACCCGGAGGAATTTACCTACGACTACGTGGATGCTGACAGGGTTTCCTGCATCGTGAGCGCCGCCAAGAATTCCTTCTTGTATGTCGGGGGTAACGGGCTGGGGCTACGTGGGGCTGGGGGAGGGGAAGCAAAGCAGGGGTCCCTCCGCTTGTGGGAGGTTGGCTGCCATGGGAATAGGTGGTCAATTCACAGCTGCAGCTCAGCGTGGGACAGGAGAGCACCTACTGTCCCACCAGGGTGCATCCAGCCTGAGCTGCAGCTTGCCATGGGGCACGGGGCACGTGCCTGGGTGGCTCTTGTAAAGGCAGGTTGGTGGGGTGGCCTGGCTGGGGTGTGCAGGGCTCCGGGCACTCAGCCACCCAGTTCACCATGCCACTGGGGCAGGGTGTGGTGTGCTGCTGTGACTGAGGGCTGGGTGAGAAGGGGAAGGGGCAGGAGGAAATGTAGCTCCACTCTGGCGGGCGCTGCTTGATGGGCAACAGCAGCAGTGATCACACTGCTCGTGTGGCTCTACCTTCTCATCGCCTGCTTCTGGCTGCATGGCCTTGCCCAGACCTCAGGACTGGCATGCTCCGATATCCCAAAATGCAGCACTGCACAGCCCTGCAGCAAGTGCAGTCCCTCCTGATGGGATGTCCTGCTGCCTGTTCACAGCCTAATGCAGAGGAAGTACTCTGAGCCCAATGCCTACATCGACAACCTGCCCAAGGGCAGGATGCAGCAGGAGGAGCTGTACGACGATGTGGATCTGCCAGACCTGCCTGAGGTAAGACAGACACCCTGCAGTGAGCTCTGTAGGGACCAGGGCAAACATCTGGCCACAGGGAGTCTCCAGCAGTGCTTCGGGAGGTTTTGCTAACAGTGATGAAGGGGGTTCCCAGCCCCTGGGGAAATCCTGGGTTTTGGAATGGAGCAGAACCAAATGCTGGAGAGGAGTTGCTAAGAAATGGGAGAGGGGTTTCCAGAAAGGTGCTGTAGTGTCCTTGAGGCAGCTGGGATAAAACGCCTAAGCTTTCATCAGCAAACAGCATGGATTATTTGGTGATAGTGGGCTTTTTGGAGCCTGGCCTTTTAAAATTCCTTCTGCTGGCTTGAGCAAATCCTGTGTGGAAGGGCAAGAATGATGGGTCATGCTGGGAAGGCAACAGTTGCCTCAGGAAAGAATCTGGCAGGAGTTGCTGGATGTACAACAATGTGAGATCTTTGCATGGGGCTGCTACCATCAGAGACCTGTTGAAGGACAACAGGAGGAGCCTTTCCTTCAGTGCACCAAAAAATCCTCTGTGGAATGACTTAGAGCCTGGGGTTTTAGTTCCTCTAAAACTTACGGAAAATACTGCAGATTGCCTGAGATAGTGCTGCTCTGCAGTGAGCCGTTTCTTGTACTTCTGGTTGCAACAGATGGTCTCTTTTGCAGGAAGAAGTACCCAAGAGTGAGAGCAAACTGGAGGGGGACCAAGACAGAGTGTACCTGGATCTCACCCCAGTAAAGACCTTCCTGCACTGTGCTGGCAAGATGTCATGCCAGTCTTCACCCCTCAGCTCACCATCTTTAGAAAGGGCTGCCAACAAGGCAGCCCCCGAGAGCACAGCCGAGACAGCCCCCATGGCTAAGGAAGCCGAGCCCTGCACTAAGGCAACAGAGACCGCGGAGCAGGTACTGTCCAAACTGTGGTTCTGGGTCAGACTTAATCAGAGAGCCAGTTCCCTACACCCCATCATCTCACTTCATTCCCCTTTGCAGAAACACCCAGAGAAGCCAGAGCCCGAGGAGGCTCTGCCAGGGGTGCCCCCCATCAAAATCCAGACCCAGCAGCAGAACATCGCCTTCCCCCAGCCGGCCCCCGAGGTGCCAGCAGGCACAGCGCCCGTGGGCAGCCCTCAGCTGGTGCCTGCACACCGGCCCAAGATGCCACTGCCAGGTGAGTGGGCTGCTCAGGTGGCCACTGGGTGCCTGGGCAGCGGGGGCTTGGAGGGAGGTGCTGCTCCGTGGTTCGACTTGCCACTGCTGTACAGCAGCCTTACAGTGCCCAAGGGGATGAGTCTCCTCGTTGCTGACTTTCCAGACCCTCACTTGTTTTAAGTGCCTGAAAAGGTTTTCCCTCTTGCTTTTTTCCCCGACTGAGCTTGTTTTGGTGGGCTGTTTTTTCCAGCAGCAGCAGTGGAAACCAAGCTGGGCAAGAACAGGACGGAGGCGGAGGTGAAACGGTTCACAGAGGAGAAGGAACGGCTGGAGAAGGAGAAGGATGAAATCCGGGCTCAGCTCACCCAGCTCCGCAAGGAGAGACGGGAGCTGAAGGAATTGCTTGGGGGCAGCACAGGTAGAGCAGGGCAAGGTGCAGTGGACGGACATGAGCCAAGGTGGGGCTGTGGGGAAAGCGGGAAAAATGAACCTGGCCCACCTGGGACAAGATGGGGTGGGGGGAACCTGGTGCTCTGAGCCAAACCACATAGCCCAGATGGCTCTAGAGCAAGAGCCACAGGCCCTCTTGGGGCGAAACATAAGGAAAATGTACAGGACATGCTCTGGTCCCTGCTCCCCTCATGAGCTCCCCAGGCCTCTGGCAGGCACCAAGATACCCCTCCCTTCACAGACAAGAGCCTGGAGCAGAGACTGAAGGAGATAGATGAAGAATGCAAAAGGAAGGAAAGCCAGAGGGTGGACCTGGAGCTGAGCCTGGTGGAGGTGAAGGAGAACCTGAAGAAGGCAGAGTCTGGCCCTGTGACACTGGGCACTGCAGTGGACACCACACACCTGGAGAACGCAGCCCCACGGGTACGTGGGGCACCCTGGGGTGCACAGCAGCTTTCTGGCAGCTGGGCAGTCACACTGTGTCAGCCTGCTGAATAATATAACAATTAATAATAACATCATCATGATTATTTGTAATCTTGTATAAATATATAGCTTGTATGTATGTATTATCTAGGTATTATGTTAATTATTATATGTAATATACATAATATTATAATAATAATAATTTAATGAGGTAATAGCAGTGCTGGGGTAGTCAAAGGTGGCTGGGGTTCAGGGGACTTGCTGTCTTTTCCTGTGGGGCTTTGAGCAACACCCTCCAGAGCCATCCAGGTTTGGACTCAACTCCTGCACTCAGCTGAGCCAAAGGGTGGTTTCTGGGAGAGGAGATTCAGGCCTCTAAATTCTTTCTTGGGACCTTGCTTCCCATGAAATAGAGATGCTCACCACCTGGACCTTGCTCTGTACCTCTGCTTGAGTCCTTAAAACCCAAACACACCACACACACACGCTGGTGGTTTTTTGAAATTGGCATGTCACTGAAAAAATGGGTCTCAGTGCAAATGGGATGAGACTGGGAGTAGGACATGGTGGGAAAAGGCAGTAATCTCTCTCAGCAGTCTGTAGTCATAACCATTTCTATGATTTTTATTGTAGATTCAGGCAAAAAGTGCCAGTCCAGCAAACAGTGCAGAGAACTCACCAGTCAATTCAGCAACGGCTTTAAAAAACCGGCCTCTATCTGTTATGGTCACGGGGAAGGGAACAGTCCTACAGAAAGCTAAGGTAAGGTACAGGAGAATAACCCATCTGGGACAGCCACTGCTTTTCCCTCCTAGTAGTGGAGCAGACTGGCTGTGGTGGGATGGGGTTGTGGGAGGTCTCATGTCTGGGAAACACCCCTGGCCAACTCAACTCAGAGCATGTCAGCCTGATTTTGCTCCAGTCTTTTCACCTGGGTTTGCCTTGCCTGCAATTTAAATGAATAAATATATGTATTGTTTATCACTTAGAGATATCTCTGACCTACCCTGCAGCCAAAACCACTCGGGTATCAGATGATCACATTGATGCTGTGCACATTATGGCTACTGTGGCTGGCTGGATTCGCATTTTGACTAATGTGCCTTTATTCCTTGGCAGGAATGGGAGAAAAAGGGAGCTAGTTAGAAGCACATTTTTCAGAGATGGACTAAAGACTCGAATTGCCCATGCATGGCCCAGGGGATTCAACCATCTGTAGGTGGAGGTTGGGTGTTCAACACCACCACACACCAAGTGCCTCCTCCACGTCGCGCCAGCGGCTCCGACACAGCACTGGAGTCAGCAGCTGCTGATAAGAGTTACCCCAAATGAACTTGCTCTTTCCAGACAAATCCCAATCATGTAGCTAAAACAATAACAAGCAGTGGCAATCCTTCCATCAAAGTCCTAACCCAGCTGATGTAAACAAGAATGTTACTGTACATAGGGATGTTTTGTGTATTTCTCCTCTGAAGGTTTATCAATGAGTTATTAAGGTTTCCATATTAGTGACTGTAGTGGATTCAGAAGGGGCCTCTACTATTCCTCAGCCTGGTGGGTTTCAACTTGTCCTGATTAATTGCAGTCAACTAAAGTCTCACCTGTCTTGCTGCCAGTCATCACTCAGATGCATTTCACCTAGCCTTCAGTCAAGGGCTATCCCCACACATGAGCAATGCTTCAAACATGAGTGAAAAGCACACAGCAGCATGGTCAGGGTCTTTTTAATCAGTGTCCTGCTGTATTCCGGCATTTACTTACCCTACCAGCTACAGATCAGCTAAAATGCTGAGCAGCTCACCTTGTTGTGCTGTAAGCTGTGTTACAGACTGGCAGCACCAAGAGCTCTGGGCAAGGAAGATCTGCCAAGCAGATTCAGTTAATTTTCTTGAAGATCTTGGTCTACTTCACCTGAGGAGCTTCTTCTGAAGAAAAAAAAAAACCCAAAAACTGAAGTAATATTTGAAGGCTTGCTCAGCTATTGTATGGGAAAGCTGGATCCCAGTGCATCCTTTCCCAAGGGAGGGGAGGTAAAGCTGTCCCCATGCTGCTGCCCCAGCTGTGATGGTGTCTGGTCCTCGCAGAGCTGCAGCTGTAGGGTGTGCTGAAGACATCCCTGTGCACAAGGGGCCCCTCCACACTGGCAGGGCTGAGCAGCCTGCCCTGCAGTCAGCCTGCACTGCCACAGCTCTGCGGAGCTGCTGGTCATCTTGGTGCTGTCACCCTTGTTTCCCAGTCATTAAACTTATTACTGCCTTTGGGCCCTGGCAGTGTGGCACACAAAGCCCAACCCTCTCTGCCCTCGCCAAGCTTTCTAATGAAAGATGTTGGACATCCTGAACTGCTAAACTTAGAGACATTGAAATTTGAAGGGTGGAAGGGGGTTGCCAGAAGTCTATGCACCCCTCTCCTCCCTGTAACCTGCTGTTACATGTGAGGGCCTGGAGACACCTCTGCCTGTCTCTTCTGGTGGCCCTTCAGCCTTGGAACCCAGGCTCAGTAACTGGGTTGACTGTACAGTACTGGAGCTGTTTTCCAACCCTACCAAGTTAAAGCAGCACCAGTTCCCTGGATGGGTTGTGCCTGAGGCCCTGTGGCTGCACCAGTGCACAGCACCCAGAGCCAGGGTAAAGGCAGACAGGAAAATTGTACCTTCCTTACCCTTGAAAATCTTTGACAGGCCTGAATCCACCTCTAAAGGGATGTTCCTTCTTCACACAAAGGCCAAACAGCTGGTGAGATGCACAGGGCTCTGACATCCAGAGCTGGTGGTGGCACTGGGGGGAGTGAGAATGTGCTGACAAGGGGTTGCTTGCCCCCACCTCGGAGCCAGGGTGCAACCAACACTAGGTCAGGATATCCTGGAAGCAGGAGAGGTGACCTTGCTCCCATTTTTCCTACCCTTAAGTCTCCACTGTGGTGCAGATGGAGGAATTGCTTTTCCCAGGCCTCAGGAGGAGTACATCAGTCCCAGCTGTCAGGTTGTCCCGGTGCAAGGTTTTGCACATAGGAAAAATTAATGCAAATAAACCACTAAATCTTCTGGTTCAGGACCCTGGGACTTCCCTCTCCAAAGCACTGGAAGGGCCACAGCCTTGGTGAAGCTTTTGTTTTGACCCGTGATGAGCTGGCAGGAGACCCTCTCTACACCCTGAATATCCGTGTAGTACCGTGCCCTCACTGTACCCCCCACTGTCACCCTCCAGAAGTTGTCCAGACATTTCACAGTGCTACTGAGACAGCGATGGACAGGAGCAGCTCTGCTTTCCCCTCCACAGCCCTGTCAACTTCAGTGGTCCTGCTGGGATGTCTCCATGAGAGAATGGTAAACATAGGCAGGTCCTGAACAACACACTTTCCCCGAACAAGAAATGTTAAACAATGTCTCTGTGTCCCCATTGTTTTCCTAACTCAAGGCATTTCCTTTGTTGTAACTGTGACCTATAAAGTGGCGCTTTAGAGGGTTTTATAATAAAATGTTGAGTATATTATGTTACCAGTGTTTTTCTTTGTAATGGGGCTTGTCCCGGCTCTACTTCCCAGTAGATTTCAAGTACATCAAATCCCCAACACTATTAGTTGCTACAAAGTCCTTAGCTATGCAGTCTACAACTGCAGTGGACTATAGCTTAAATAATTTAGTCCTCTAGAGTGACTGCGCTGTCAGGCAAAATAGTTTTCAGAGATCTAACCCACTGAGAAACAGCAGTAACCCAGACAATTTACATGAATACTTGCAGCAGATTCTTGCCTGTATCTCCGTAGCACAGTCCTCTTGCACAGAACCAGCAGTGAAAATGCTTCCACTACCTTCCTCGGGCCACTAGGTAGCAACTGTGTGCAGGCTTAGTGCCTGCTGCAGCCTCAGGGAAAACCAGGATGGGCTTTAGCTGGAAAGGAAGGAAAAAAGTTATTAAAAAAGCAGTTGAGGCTGTCTTTACAGAATGGACACCAAACCAGGCACGTCTGTGAAACAGCTTTGGGTGGCTGCACCACTGCTGGCCCCACTCCACAGAAAGCGTTGGGAGGCACTTCAGCTACAGCTGAGGGGAGGTGAGACCAAAGGGGCTGAAAATCATGGCACTTACTCAAATCCCACTTAAAGGAGAAACAGGCTCTCTCCTGAAGTCAGCACGTGGCCCACATCCAGCCAAGGCTCACCCAGCACTCCTACAGAGCCAGAGTAATTCACAGCTCCATTAGCAGCAGCAGCCCAGACAGCTAATGACAACCTGGCACAGAGAGCATCCTCTGCACTCCTCTGACGCCAGACAGGATTAGTGCTGGCTTTGCAGGGACCCCCTCAGTGCCCATGCCAGCCTTTAAAGGAATGAGCTCCCATCAGGTAAAGTCTCATTAAGTATTTCTGATTGACTCAAAGCAAGGCTTTGAGACTGAATTTAATGAGGGATTGTGTCTTTTTTAAACTAAAATTTCCAAGAGGAATGGCCTAGAAATTAGCCAGGATCTTCAACTCAGATTTTTTAAAAGAAAAAGAGCTCCAACAACTCCTCAGCAGTGTTCTGCTTGTCTGTGGGATCAGCAGGTCTCTCCAAGACCATCCCATATCTCCTAATCTCTGTTATCAACCTAGCTTTTCCCATCTCCTCCCAATGCCCCACAACCTTCTTACCTTGCAAAGTGCTTTGTCCCATACAAAAGGAGAGCTGGTGGGTGCTGCCACTGCCAGAGCACGTTGGGGCATCCATCCAAGGCTTCAGCAATCAGGAGGAAGGTCACAGTTGCAGCACACGTAGATCCCTGACAAGTGGGGATCCTGGGGGCACTCTGGGCACCGAGACCTCAGCCAGGTGTACCAAAGACTGGGTTTAGAAACCAGCTTTCCTGAGCTGCTCCATGATTTTCCAACCTCTCACATCATCTCTGCTTGAGAATCAGATGCACAGAGATAGATGTATCACATCCAGCATTAAAATGTTGTCTCCAGCACGAGATTTTGCAGTCTGTGATTCCTGAATCACACAGAGATGTTTGTGTGCCAGTGCTTGAAGCCAGCAGGATGGTACAAATGGGGCTGGTTTCCCCAGCTCAGGACCCAGGTGAGCGTGCTCTGTCCCCAGAAAAGCCCACACATGCTAAAAATATACTTACTAGCTATGCATTAAAATAAAAATTAAAAACTCACAAAGATTACACATCACATTTGCCACAAGGCAAAATGCCCAGCAGCACTGCACTAACTGTCCTGCAGACAGCACAAGGAAAAGGCTTTAAGCACTCATACGAGGCCAGGAAAGCACATCCCAGCTCCAGAGCCGTGCGCCTGACAAGGTCAATCTGCTGCTGTTGGAGAGGGCAGACTGATCCCACGGAGGACAAATGCCTGTGAGGAGTGAACTAAGGATGTCGTTAGGGAAACAATGGTAGAGAAACCCCCAGGGAGCTGCAAACTCTCCAGGGCAGTGGGGTGAGAAGGGGGGTCCCTCGGACCCCTCACACAAACGAGGATGCACAAGAGGCCAGGGAGACTTTTCAGAGCAGTCTGTCTGGAACCCCGCTGTCTCCACAGGCACTCCTGCACCATAACATGCACCACGTCTTTGGTGTGAGTCTGACCTAGCCCATTCTCCCCACATGAAGAGAAGACTGACAGTTTAACGGCAGAGGCAATGCTGAGCTACAGCCATGCCTAAGTAACGTTAATAGATTGGTTTCTCTTTGTATTCCAAATGTCAGCCCTTCAACTAAGCCTCTATTCTGCTGTGCCTTAGGACACAGACAATCTACCAAAGTGACAGTGAAAAGAAAGGAGAATTTCCTCTTTCTCCTAGTCTGGTTTCTCCCACAAGGCACAACAGGGTTTCTCCTGTCTTGATGCCAGCTTTCATCCCTGAGAGTGCTTTCAGACCATTCTTCTTTTGACAACAAACCTGCAGAGCAATTTGTGTCTCTCTTTGTCCGTCTAATGTTACTATTCAAACACCGGGCTAGGACATCTGGGTGAAGGGATTTTTCTTCTTCTGGGAACAACAGACACTATTGTCATGAGCACTGGCAGTCACAGCTAATATCTCTGCCTCGGCCCTGTCCAGACCTGGTCCTGCTCTCCTGACATGACAGACACCATGGGACAGGCAGCAGAGCACAACCCAACACTGGCAGCCATGGGCTCTGGGGCAGCAGTTACATAAATTTTACAGCTTTGTGGGCAAACTGATCTGGTAATGTGGTGCAAATAGAACGAAGAGGCGAGACTTGACCTGTGATGAGCAAAAAAGAAGGAATAAGAGAAAAATATGCATCAGCAAAGGAGAGAGCAAAGAGATGGACACCAGGAGAATGGAAATGATGTGTAAAACCTGGGGGAAGAGGTCCAGGTGCCTTCCGCCTCTGGGGTCTGCTTGCTGCCTGCCATGCTCTGCTCCCAGCACCCATGCAAAGGCACTCAGGAGCTGCCCTGGGCCAGTCCCCTCCAGGTCAGACTGTGCCTGGCACATACAAGGGCTGCTGGAAGTGGAGGAATGGAGTTAAACCTCACAGCAGATAGACCAAGATCAAAGAGCAGCAGGATGGTACAGACCATGGCTCCGTCCAGAACCTACAACCAAGCCTTTGTTGCAGATGGTTGGGGGATTGCCCTTACTTGGTGTGTTTAAAGCACAGGTAACTGAATGTGACCTGGGTCAAATTTAAAGAAAAAAGTAGTCAGTGCACCTGCTAAAACCCAGCAACACACAGGGAGTGCCAAAGCTCTGCTTTAGAATTGCTTCAGTCATTAAAAGCTCCTTAAAACCTCTCCTTATCAAAAATACACAGCTGCAAACTGCCCATGAAGCTAAACCATTTTCAAACACTCCCAATAAATTCAGAGAAGCAGCATAAACCACATACAAAACAGAATAGAGGCTTGTAATTGGTTGTCCTTCCTCCTTTGTCTGCCTGTACGTAACGAGCCATTCACTCCAGCACGTGGCTGCAAGTGCATCATCTGTGTTCCACCCCTTCAGCAGGAGCTCCAGAATTGCTCAGACTTCTACATAGTTTTAGACTAACTCAAACACCTCTCAAAATCTGTTTTAAAAAACCCCAGCAAACCAATCACATGACCCTAGGACCTGGAGGACGAAATGCAAAATGCCAGGAAGAAATACTTAAACACAAATATTTACTTCAGACATAAAAGAAAGAGGGCACTGGGAAGCCCAGTCTGTGCAATGCAGGAACTGGGAATGGCCTCAGCACAGTCCCTGTGCTGCAGCAACTCAGTCAGTGCCAAGGGCAGTGCTGGATGGGGCCTGTGAGTGGCGTAAGTGTTCCTGGATGGAGACCTGGAGCACTCAGCACGTCTGTGTCAGTGCCTCTGATCCATTTGCCTTTTGCTGTGCCAGAGGGCTCTGGAGAAGAGCTGCAAACCCCTTGGACTCCACTGCAGGTGGGAGTGTGGAGGAAGGACTGGAGATCTTGGAGAATCACCCCGGAGAACTCCTGTTGCAAAAGAGAAGCACAGGTGTGGGATAAGGGCTTTAGGACCAAGGGACCAGGTCACGCTCAGCCCACCACAACCAAACAGGCATTCTCTTAGCTTTAGCTGACAGATGGGTCATGGGCTGGAGTTCAGAACTCCTCAGCTCAGACAAAAAGCAAAATATTGGGCAAGGGGAAAATCCACTTAAATAGAGAACTTCCCACTATGGAGCCAGAGACCCCCCACCTCCTGGCCCTTGCTCCCCTGCTGAAGGGGAAGAAGGCAATGAGGAGGCTTTTACGTCATGAACAGCATTGAAAGTGATAGGGAGGGGGTCTGCTCCAACAGAAACAGCTCCCTTCCATTAAAAGGGAATCAGATCTTTCCACCTGGGGAGTGTAGGAGAGCTTGTTTCCTCTCACAGGGCAGAAGGAAAAGAGGAACAGAAAAGAGTGGATGAAGATTACCAAAATTATTAGACATTCATGGGGTCCCCTCACAGTCAACTCACTCAGTGAAGGTATCAAATAGGGAACACCTTCTTGAGAGAAGCCCTTGTTCCCCTCAGCAGCCCAAACCTCCCCACTTCCCATAAGACAGAGACCACATCAGCAGCAAGACCTGGCCACCAAACCACTGCCCGAGAGTTACAGCCACGTCTCTGCTCCAGGGGGAGGTGGAATCAGGTCAGAGGGGCTGGGCAGAATGGGTGGCCTCTGCTGATCCTTACTGCTCTCACAGTGGGGTCCTTCCCAGCCGTGGCACTGGCAGCGGTAGCCCCCCGGCCCCAGGATGCACACGCCCTGGTTCATGCACGGGTTGGGTCTGCACAGGTTCACGGGGCTGTTTGCTTCTGCAACACACACAAGCAGAGGAGGCTCAGGCACAGCTGGAGTGTTAATAGCTAGGACCCAAACCCATCAGGAATGCTGCAAAAGTAACAGCAACTATATATCCCAGACATCAAAAAATGTCCTCTAAGGCTAATGGGACTGGAAAAACACATTAGCATGGCAAAGGGTGCAAGCTCACCACCCTGTCTTGACATAGAAGACAAACTCCTCTGTGTTTAACCTAGAGAACAGAATGGCTTTGCTAGATGTTCTAATCTGGAGGACAATATTCCTAGTAAAGCTTAAAAGAGTGACATCATGTTAGGCTGCATACCACAGAAAAGCAAAATGGAGCATCTTCAGAGCTGTGCACTGAACACGTGAGCACCCCCAAGCTCCCCAGGCACTGACAATGCAGAGTAAGACACCTGCCCTGCCCCAAGAAGTTTACAATCCCCAAAACCACTGGATTTCAAAGCCCACTTTGCCCTGGAGAGGACGAAAGTTTCCACTAGGGAAGAACAAAGTTGAGAAGTCAGCTGGAAAGCAAGGATGGCATGAATGGAAAACAACAGAGGGTAAATTTCTGGGCTTCTTTTCCAGGAGTTTTGAGAGCAGCCTGCAAGCACAGCCCAAGGTATTAGCCCTGTTGTTATGAAGTATGTGACAGCTTTCCCAACCCTCTGAGCACAACAGAGCCCAGCTGTCAGCAGGGCTGGCAGCGTTCCACACTGCCGTGCTGCCAACACATTAGGTTAAGGAGCAGCATCCCAGAGGGATTTGCTTCCAGTCTGCTGGCAACACCACCACAGTGTTAGCAGGGGTGTGAAATTCCTCTGCTGAGCAACTACGTGGTGTAGAGCTGCTGGCCTTACCCTTTGCTCCAGAGTAGAAGAAGCACAGAGGGAATTGAAAAAGGGAAAGGAGACGGAATACAAATACTAACCCCTATCCCTCAGGGAGCTTTCTACAGCTTAACACATGTTGTGCTCGTTCTCCCTGTACAGATAGTTGTAGATGTGCACCTAACATTCACAAAACTATAATTTTTTTTTTTTTTTTTTACAGTCCTAGACCAGGGACATCTCAGCCTTTACCTTTAGTTGATTTTACATGGAGCCAAGTTGGGCTCAAAAACATTTTTGTCGCCAGGGGACATTTCAGATGGAGTCCTGCCTGAGAGTGTAACCCCAGGGATGGATACTTCTGCTTTCATTGGGCTGGTGGAGCCACTGACAATGAAAGACAGATCTCTTGGACATCCCACTCATCTTCCAGATGCTGCTGCTCCCCAGAGAGCTTTTCCATGGTGCTCTGCTCTACATCTCACGTGTCCACCACATCCCCCCACGGCTGCTCCACAGCATAACCTCGTGCTATTCCACCACAACACCATTTCTCTGAACTCAAGCCTGCTGTTAACACAGCATCATCTTAAATAAGCTTCTTGCACCTCAGGAATTATACCCTTTGATGATCCCAAGAACTTGTGTTTCCATTAAGCAGATAAATATATATTTAATGCTTGAGATCTTTTCTCCTAGACCCTGGGTCCTTTTTTAAAGGATTCTTTTCAGCTGAGCCTCAGAATTAATACCCTACTCCAGGTATCCAGAGGCAGGTTCTGTTCTTCAAATACTTTTATCATGAGTCATAAATTTTTTAAAGTCCTTTCACAGACAATGATTCTGTTATTGAGTCTTGGACTTGGGAGCAGAAAACTGAATGAAGGGCTTGTCTTTACATCACCTTTGGTCCCAGCCTATCCAGTACAACTAGTGATTACCTGCACATGAAATGAAAGCAGCAATTCAGTCTCAGGAAATGATATGTTATTACCCTGACTCATTGGACCTTGCTGTCTCTTCCCCTTCATCCCTGGCGTTTTACCTGATTTCAAGGTACAGTACATTGTTTTTACATTAACACAGCTGAGAGTACCACTGCAACAGAAATACACTGAAAAGCTCCAGGTAGAAACCATCTGCAGAGCCTGCCAGGAGAGAGGCTCCTCATCCCAAAGAGGTGATGCTGTAGCTCTTTGTAAGCCTGAAGGAGACATGGGCATGCCCAGAGATGAAAAGGACCTCTGTGCTGAAGCTCAAACACGTTTCTTCATTTACTCTTATAAACGTGTTAAAACATAACAAAAGCAAATAGCTAGATGTTAAACCTGGGCTATTTTGAATGAGGAAACAAGGCATGGTATTTTAACTAGGAGCACTTTCACCACCACTGTCTGCAAACTAGGGCTGCTGTCCTTTCTGAAAAGCTGATTTCCACCAAACACAGGCACTCACACTCAGCATGCAAGTGTTTCAAACCTAGTATTAGAGCCATCTTTTCCCCCAGCTAGAGACTGGCATTCAGGACTCAAAGTTTTGAAGAAAGTGCACTTGTTTTTTTTTTTTTCTTCCCCCACAAATATAAGTTTTTACAGGAATATTTGAAAATACTTCCCTTCCACTTTGGAGATAAGGATTTGGTCCTGCAAACAAGATTAATCACAAGTTGACTGAAGGCCTACATGACAACTTCAGTAGAGGGACACTAAGGAGGAACAGGAGTGATGAGGTTACAGAGTCACCACTTTGCAAACACCTGGTCACAAACCTGTTGAACAAGAGAGCTGAGACCTCACTCAGGGACCAGCACAGAAATGCGTCCCATTAAGCACTCCCAGCAACACTGCAGGGGGTATAGTAACACACAGCAAATTCTACAGATTTAAAGCAACATCAAGAAAAGAGCGAAATTCCTTTTGTTTCAGAGAAAGCAGAACATGGATCTAGCAGGGCTGGAAAGAGTCAGTCACACAATGCCCACTTTAACCCATTGAACTGAATCTTGAGGAAGCTGGTTACTATTCCTCTAGGATTGCTTTGGACAGTCATCAGATCTGTGTGTCATAGTTTCCCCACCTGTAAAACGCAAAAGACAGTATCGAGCTCACTCGGTAAAGCGTGAGGAATTCTACAACAGCAGCAGCTGCTGGCACCAACAAAGAACGAGGACTGGAGGCTCTCCTACCTTCACAGATCCTTTCAATGATGAGGCCTTGGTAATACTGCAGGTCTTCATAGGAGGAGACGTGCATCAGGTAGCTGGGAGACCCAGCAACTCTCAGCAGCATGTCCCTCTGCGTGTCCCCAATGGCCACCACAAACACCAGGACACCGTTGTGCCTCAGCTGCTGAGCTGGGCCAGCTGCCTCCCCCACGCCGCCTCCGCTGGTGAGCAGCACCACCACCTTGTTCACACCAGGCCTTGCTCCCTTCTGCACGGCCATGACATCACCGTAAACATGCAGCAAGGCCCTGCCAGCAGAGGCCGAGTCCCCAAGGAAAGGCACCTGGTCGATGGCGTGGAGAACAGCAGAAGTGCTTGTGTGGGCATCCAAGGCAAACACAGTGTGAGCTTTGCTGCCATAGACCACAAGGGCAATTTGGGTGACATCCCTGTTGATGATGAAGTGCAAACAGCTGCTCCTGACAAAGCGCCTCAGATGCAGAAAGTTCTCCGGGCCAACTCCAGAGGAGGCATCCACGACAAATGCCAAATCAAGAGACTGGGCCTGGCAGCCTGTGTAAAAGAGCACAAACATGGTATCTTTCAGAGTATATATTTACTCCTTTCTCATTGAAAAAAAGCAGTAAGAGGAAATTGTGGGCAAAATTCAACTCTGATCACTGCTTGTGAAGGGTGATCTATGTCTCTTTCACACCCATAGGTAGAGATGCATCACAAAAATCACTCCTGGAAGTCCCTAGACCTGTGACTGACACAAACAAAACACGGGCATTCATTGTTCTGTCCTTCCCTCCTCCCTGATGGAACTCAGAACACCTCTTCATGGTTTGACAAACTTGTCCCACAATGCCCACAGCCTTACCTTCAGCACTGCCCACACTGCAGATCATTCTCTGCAGCTCTGGGATCCTGTTGAACAGATCCTGGGGGTCCAAGTAGATAATGGTCTGCTGTGGATTGCCAGTCACCTTGGTCAGCTCTGCTCTCACGTAGCTGCTGCCTACACCAATCAAGAAGAGATTTTGGTCCTTCACAAACTTAGAAGCTTCTGCCACTGAATCCTGGGACTTGGAGTCAGTGAGCAGGACAACCACACGTGGGAGATCATCCGGCACGTCTGCAAAGACTGGGGCGCTCCTGAAACCGTGCTGTGCAATGTACTGCAGGGCTCTGCCTGTCAGGGTTCTTCCCCCACTGAAATTCAAGGCATCAATACTCTTCATGAGACTGACTGCATCCTTGTGTAGGCCCAGTTCGATGGGCACCCTGACACTGTCATCGTACTGGGCCACCCCCACGCTCAGCGGCGAGTCCTGGCCCACCACGGCTTGGAGGAACCTCTTGAGGAAGGCCTTGTGGCGCAGGAACCCTTCCAGCGTGACCCCTGCCGAGCTGTCCATCAGGAAAAGGAGATCCACGCCGCACTCGAGGCTCAGCTTTGCTGCTGAAAAGGGAGAAGGGAATCAGTCATTTGCAGGGCAACCTCAGCCAGGGCCTGCTGGAAGCCCTGTGGTGTGGAGAGGGGACACTGTGTCCAGTAACCCAAACGTTATCACTCATGCTGTGAGCTGGGGGACAAATGTGCCAGGAGTGCACTTTATTTTGGCTGGAAGCCACATCAGCCTTTAGAGACAGGAAATATCTTTGGCAGTCTGGGGGAATAAACGAACAGGCACCACAAAGGCAGGACACAGCCACGAGGGAAGGAGGCAGAGCACAGGGTCACACTTACCACAGTGGACATCTCCTCCATACCCCACTGGGCAGAGGCAGTGGTATCTGTCCAGTCCTTCTGGGACACACGTGCCACCATTCTGGCATGGCTGGGAGTCACAGGGGTCTAACGGGAGCAGGCAAGAGAAAGACAGGGAGTCAGCATGGAGCCTGCCCCTTCCCACCCTCTGCCAGCATGAGCATCACCATTAGAGCTTGAACTAACACAGGGCCACGTGTACCCTCACCCCCATGGCAACTTCCTTTTGGGGTGGTTCTCCAGCAGGCAACAAGAGAGAAAACCATTTTGTGACCTCACTTCATTTGCTTTGGAACAACACCAGTGAAGCCACGTATGTATAAATACAGACCTGCTAAAGGTCCTGCAGCCCTGACAGATTCACAGCAGCAATGAAGGGGTTGGGGTCTGGCCTGCTTCTTGGACAGTGTTGTACTGACAAAGGAAATAAAGCTGCTGTCACCTGAACTTGCAAAAAGAACTAAAGGACCACAGTTATTTCAACAGCCACAAAAACAGGCTGGCAATCAGCATGTGTCAGGTTCCTTGCTAACCTGATGCTGCTCATGGTACCAAGGTGATGGCTGGAGGCATCACTGCATGCTCCCCCAGCTGGAGAGCAGTGACTCCCTGCAGGCAGTGGGAAGCCATGCAAGCCTCTGCCCCCAGGACGTGAGTAGATGTGGATTCACTGGCTCCTCAAGTGGAAGGAGAAATGACTAGGAGACATTTTAATCCAAAAGAACTCTGGTCAGAGATATCCATGAGAAAAAAACTGGGTGAAATATCAACTGCTTGCTAAGGATCACAGTCTCTCATTCAGAACAAAATTTTCAGAAGCGAAAGCAAACCCCTGTCTTTGTATCTGCAGTTACTACCTTTCCTGCTTCATAAAAAAAATTTTGGAAAAGCAAACTCCCACCTGGACATACAGTTCGGAAGCATCTGGATGGGTGTTTTATCAAGACTCGCTTCCACCTGAAACAGGAAACAGGAAGAATAAGGCCTATCATTAACAAGGTGCTTTCAAGGTTGACCTTCCTGTGTTTTCAGCTGAACAAACCTTCCTTTGAAAATGCAATTTTTCAAAACAAGTACTTCAAGAGAAAACGTCCATTCTAAGTGGGGTGGCAAAAGGAAAAACAAAATTTCATTGAATCTACCCTTTTGGTTTTGAATTCAATTTTAATGCTTTACATTTAAAGATTATGGATGTATTTTCAAGACTCCAAATAATTATTTTGTTTGGTTGCTTCTCAGACCAGCCAATGATCAGAGCAGAGACTCTGCCTTGGACTAGAAACTATGTCTGCATCAGTCTTCTGAGGGATCTTCATCCCAGTAAAGAGTCAAGGCCAGATAAAAGCCTCATTACTGTATCTCTCACCTCTCAGCCCCACTCAGTTTTAGAGATGTGGGGGTGCAGCTCACCTGATGAAAGGGCACAGTGAAACCTGCACTGCATTGGGCTGCTTTGAGCCTTTCCAACACCTGTAGTTGCCAGCCAGCTCTGTCACGGTCTCCAGCGTCCTGCGTTCACAAGGATGGGATTCCACTTTGCAGCCTGTAGCAAAGTAAAATGCAAACTAGCAACAATTCCCTGAAAATACAAAGTCTGTGAGAACAGAGAATCATTTGCAACTACCTGACAACAGCAGACCACGCAGAGCTTCTAAGAGCCTCCCTGAGACCCAGGAGGAGAAATTTCCATTGGAAACGCTCACCAGCCTATCCACTTTCTTGGGAGATCACTATTCAGCTCCTTTGCTTTGCTATAAACCTCACACTGCTATAAACCTCACATGACTACAGCTTTTCAGGCCCTTTGTTGCCTTTATCATTCATGTGTTTGATTTTTTCCTACCTCTGGACCGGTCTAGCTCTATCTTTTGTAACTCCTGCAAGCCCCGGGTGCTTCCCCTTAACACACAGCCAAGTCCATTAGAAAATTTAACACAGCTGTGTTTATCCCTCATGACATGAGCCAGGACCAACATTCCCATTTTCAGAGGTGAACCGAGACACAGAAAGATTCAGGATCCTGCAGCTTGGAGGTTTTTGGAGAGCATGCCATCCAGTTTGGGCACCAGAATGAAGGGGGTCACCTCAGAGTGCAGCACCTGATTCCCCTGTACACTTCCTGACACTGCCTCATCTTCCTCACTCAGTGCCATGGTCCAAGCTGAAGGCACGGGCACAAAGGTGGGGCCCGGGGGGTCACCTGGACTGGTGGCACTGCAGACAGGGCTGCTCAGGGTGCTGTACAGGCCGTTGGCAGCATCATCAGCATCTCCAGCAAAGAGCACGTGGCGCTCGGGGGGCTCGCTGGCCAGCGCGTGCAGCTCCTCCCACCTGCCGAGCGAGGGACGCGTCAGCTGCTCAGCCTCCCCCCGAAGAATTAACAATCAAAACCAACGCTGCAACAAATAGAGAGCTGATGCAAAACCATGACACCCTTCAAACAGGTTCCAAGTGTTTCATCTTAGGCAGAAGCGCAGCTTTACTCAGTGGAGAAGTTTCCTTTGTCAGCTCTGGTCCTCCTACATCAGCCACCAAGTCAGAGTTTCCTCCATGCCTCTACTACCCTGCAAATTCCCTTTTGTCATGGTTTAGGAACGGTATTCCCCAATTCAGTGCTCCCACCAAAACCGTTCCAGCACTCGCTTTCCCTCCCACCTCCAGCTGGAAGCACAAAAGGCAGAGATCACAGGTTGAGATAAGAACAATTTACTGGAAACAGAAATGAGATAAAAAATCTAACAGTAACAGCAACAATAACAATATTAAGAATAAAAGGTATAAAACAAAGAAACAATTTACATGGAAAGTCCATGACAGTACTATTTCACTCACCACACCTTCTTCTCTCCCTGGAAGGAAGGAATGCCCTTGCTTTGTGAAGGAAGTCCCTTTCCCCCACCCTGGGCAATGGTAAAATGGTATGGATAATCTTCTAGACACAGCAATAGCAAAAAAAAAAAATTAGCTCTGTCCTGGCCAAAGCTAGGACACCTTTTTTTTTACCTCCAAAACTCACATTTAGCCCAAGGTGACCTCTCACTCACTAGGACTTGCCATTTGGCTAGCTGGACCTCCACTTCCCACTCTGTGGAAAGTTTCCTACCTTGGAAACTTGATTCCCACTGCAAAAACCCTGATGTGTCTCTCCTTCACCTGCATTGCAGGCGTTGCAGTGCTGCCCTGGGACCTTCCATCCGAAATGATGATCAGGACTTCAGGAACACTTGAGTTTCTGCCACCAGGGAATCCCTTTCGGAGAATGTACTTCAGAGCCCGACCTGTCTCTGTGCTCCCACCTCTAGAAAGCAGGGAGATATGATCAGAAAAGAAGAAAACAAAGCTCTTCTGCTATGAATTCACTATTTGGTTTTCAAATTTCTACCCTCTGGTAAGGGGAAATTTAGCATATTTCTGCCTGTTGCCACACAACATAGCCATGGAGATGTCTAATCTTGTCATTCTTCTCATCTTCCTATCCACAGGACCCATCTCTTTACCCTTACCCACCTCCTCTCCAACCCAGAGTGGTCTCCAAAAGACTTCTAACATGTAGCAGAGCGTTTCTGCAACTGGAGCAGAAACCAGAGCTCTCGGATATTTTAATTTTTTTTCCAGCTTTGACAAATGTCTCAACTGCTTTCATTTTTCTGTCTGAAAATTGTGGTAATTTCTTTAAGGGTCATCTTGGACCAAAGACAACAGAGGCAGATTTCAGCACTGATCCCAGGTTCTTCCCCACAAACCCATCTACTCCCTCTTGCCTGGCCCCACAAAAGCTGTTTCTGGTGGTGCAAGGAACCACGTACCTTTTGGCAATTTCCACATTCCCTGGAGAAGGGAATGTTCCTGAGGAATAAACCGATTAGTTCAATGCTCAGCAATCCTCTCAGTAGCAAAGTACCCACAGCAGGACTCAGGTGCCAGAGGGGGCACATTCCAGTAGTGACATAAATTAGCAGGTAAAATTGGGCTGCTGCTAAGCATCGGGAAATGGCAGACATCAAGCCTTGCAGCTGTGCAATAACTCCCAAGGAAAACCAACCTTCAGTGCAGCATAAGTAGGAAAGAAGCTACAGCTTGCCAGAGAACAGCTTTAGTCAAAGAAGCCTTGGAAATCCTGAGACTCATTTCTTGTGAGATTATTAAAGAATAAGATTTTCCAACTGCTGGATGCCTCCTTAACCTGGGAGTCTGATTGCCCTGCTGAGCCTGTAGACACTGGGGCTGTCTGTCTGGGAGGCAATGCTGCACATCAGCACAAAGCCTGGGGAGGGACACCAGAGGTGCCATGAGATAAAAAATCTAGCCAGGAGAAGGGCTGCAGGCAGGCAGGGCTATGGCCTGTGTCTGCACAGCAACATGCATGGTGATGGCACTCTGGATGTCAACTGGGAAGGAGCCCCTCAAGGCAGAGGGTGCTAAAAATAAAGCAAAATGCAATAAAAAAGGGAAGTGCTGTATATACACAGAGGTCTAGGAGCAGGACAAGGTGCGGTTATTTTCATGGGCTGCACGTTTACTGTAGTTGTTAATTTTTCCTAGTGAGCTTCGTGGGGCAGGGACTGTCCTCTGCTTTTAGGATTTAACTTTAAATGACTGTTAAAGATGCCTACTCAAGACTGGGCTCCATGTTCTATGTACCATGAAATGTCATCAAAATTATATATAAAACTATCATCTCTGTCAGGCTGGGGCAGGAAAAAATCACATTTTGAGCCAAACACTGAAATTTTTCTTTAAGTAAAAGCCATGGGTAACATAACAGGGACCTCGGATAAGAGGTAGAAAATGGTCTCACCTCTGTCTTGCAGGATGAGGCTTGGTGGGATCCCGAGGTGGCTGGGTGATATCAGCCCCAGCTGCCCAACTCCCTACCTGAGCCTCAGGCTGCCCAGGCACCCCGGACCCTGTTGTCAACCACTTGACACAACCAACTCAAGCTTCACGTCAACCATCCTTGTTCCCCACCCAGTCATCACCAAGGCCTTGCTACAACACAACACACTGGCCAGAAGCCTTTTGTCTCCTGTAAAACCTGAGAGCAACTTCCACTGTGAGTTCTTCAGCTACGGTGGCCAGCTTCGATCCCTGCCTACCAGACATGATCTTTTTGTTGTTGGAGGGCTGAACTTTTGCTTGTCTCAAAGAGGTAATTCCTGCATGGAAGTAAGTCTGCTTCTTCCTTTCTTGCTAGTTCTCCATCTATATAACACAAGTGGTCTGCAATGTGCCACCCCGACTGGGTATTTGCTACCAGAGAGAGCCCAGCTCACTGGGAACATGGCACAGACCTGGTGATAATTAAGCCACAAGATCAGAGTGGACATTTCCAGCGGTCTTCTAATTCTGTCCAAGGAGCTGTGCTATTTCCTGTGATTGCCCTTTAGGGACTGCTTTTATTGCTGTCCAGAGTGAACCAGGGGAACTAAGCTACAAGTGTCTCTCCTTCCTTGGGGAATTCAGTCTCTTTCATCTGCATTGACACAAACACACCTCATCTGCTTTCTGAACACCCATCCTTTGCTTTAGCACCTGATTCCTGATTTGCTTACTCTAGAAAAGCATTTCGTCATACACAAGTCCATTGCTTTTCCATCTACCCTCTGTTTTCCACAGAAACTTTTTTCCATTCAGTACCTGCCAGGCCTTTTTGCTTTGAACTTCTTCCTTCAGGTACTTCCTCCTCTGCACTCAGTCATTTCAAAGCATACTCAGTGAACATGTGCTCATAGCACGTCCAAATTTGCCTTTTTTTGACCAAATGTCTGTAACTGTGAGATGTTTCAGTGAAAAGTGCTGTGCATGAGGGAGAATACACTGTGTGTAGTCAGTCTGATAACAAAATCTTGATGAACTCAGTACACCGTGCCTATGTGAGCCCTGAGGATTAGAAAAAGTTAATAAAGAGCTCATTCAATTCAATTTCTTATTAATTTGCATTTGAAGCTTCACTGGGTTTTGACACAGTGGAAGCGTGTTTGAGGCATTACTCCAATAAGGATTTTCTGAAGCACAAGGAGATAGGGACTTTATCTGCTGCCTTTCTTCAGGAACAGCACTAAGAAGGTTTCCCTCCTACAACCAGCTGCTGAATTACATGAAAGAAATTCATATGAAATTTAGCTTGGTATTACCACTGAATATGGCTGGAACAGGCCAAAGAATTCCAGAGGTATTTGGACAGCACTCACAGAGAGAAGTCAGCAGTCTCCAAATAAATCACAAAAGCCTCACTTCAGTCTGGTGCTGCCTCCTTCCAAGTGCTGTCAGCTCTGGGTTGAAGTCAGGAAATGCCTCACTGGCCAAAGGCTCATCACAAGCACATCAAGGAACCTCTCATCCGAGATGTCAAACACCCATTTTTTTTCAGAAGCCAACTGGAATCCATCCATAACTATTTTATCTACTCCAAAACGTCAGCTTTTCATATAAACTAGATGAAACAGCCAGGCAAAAGGTCATTATTTCTGTTTGATCTGTCAGCATCCATCTGTTGTCATCAAGGAAATTCAGTGCCAGACACCAAATGCTGCTTCACTTTCTCTGCTCTCACAGACTTTCAACAACGACCAGAGAGGAGGAATGCATCTTGTTTTCTCTAAGTTTTTCCTGTAACAGTACACTAGAGGTTTTCTTGATTTGCTAAACTTACCGAAAGCCATACAACAAAACCCAGCCAATTGATCTTGCTTGAAAAATGCAAAAGTGTTCACATTTGCTTGCAATATGTACTGAGAGCAGCAGACATCCATGGGAAATGTAGATCTAACCCTTAGTCCTAATACAGATCAGCTAAAAGAATAGACACCCACAGGCCATACCAGTACCTCGTCTATCATCAAAACAAGTGTTATTTTGGGGTGATTGTCAGATCCTTTGCAGATCCAAATGTATTTCTCCAAGATGAAAAGTTTGGATTTTGAGAGGCTCTAAGGACAGCGCTTCTTTGGACTTCTGGCTCCATTTCCTGAGGTCATGGGAAGACATCCAAGTCTTAACATTCAGGAAGAAAAAAGGAAAACCTGATCCTCTTGAATTCAGCAAGCACACATGCAGAGATATCTACAGGCCAGCACTTTGTCACTAGGACAAAGGAAATTGTAACCACTAAAAAATGAAGCAGCACATGGTGCTGGCTTTGCTCAGCCATGAGGGAACACCGTGCTCGCTTTTCCGTGGAGGATGTGGAATGGCTCAAATGGCCAGAAAAACCTGGAACACTCTCTGTTTACCACGTTATAACAGCACACTGTAAACTTTGCCCCCTATCAACTTTCACTGACAGACAGACCATGCTGCAGGTTTTTAGCAGACTGTGGATTATGGACCACAGACCGTGTCCATTCACCCCCCTCCCTGGGGGCACCACATTGGTGCGTGCACAGCAGAAGCAGAGATTTCTAAACCTCAAAAAACCCTCTCAACCCAGAGATTATTCATAGCCCAGAAAAAGAGAAGAGCTGTAAAATAAACTGACCTGAACACAGTCCTCTTGATTCTCTCTTTCACTTCTTGTTTGGTTAGATAAGAATCCAGTGGGAATTCAAGGTGGGGAGTTGAGCTAAACTGTATCATTCCCAGGCGGACCTAAAAGAAAAGGTTAAAGGTTATGAAAGGTGTCTGTGCAAGTTTTACTCTTTTGATAAATTTACAAATTTGGGAAGATTAAATTGTATAGAGACAAACTCTGTTTTCCCTGTTGAGCCATGGGCACTTTAAAAGAACTTCAAAATAGAGCAGAAACCCCAGTGTTATCTATACAGACTGTAAACAAGGCAAAAAAGTTTATGTGCCAACAACGGGAGCCTCTGCTGCAGTTACAGGCAGCTCAGGATCTTTATTTATCCATTCAGAGCAACTGGCAGCCTCAGGGGCAGTAAGTTTATAAATAACACCTTCTGCACCAACCCATTTATACTCTGTGCAGGCAATCTTCCCATTACTAAGAGCAGCTCCCTCTGGCATTGAGCACAGCAGGCAACACAAACCAATACTTTTTCTACTACCTCCTCTAAAACCATTTTCTATAGATGAAAACACAAATAGACTAAATGCCCTGAATTAGGGAATGCATCCAGAATATTTCACTGAAGTCTTACAAGACGTTTTATGGAATGTCACAACTTTAAAGGTGAAAATGCTACCAAAATTCAGTCCTGTCTGTGTGAGGATTAAGTGAGAGATATGGGGAAGGATGGTATTAAAAAAAAACAAAACACAACACCAAATCTACAAATACTAAACGTTCACTAACACAACCTTCCCAAAGACCTGACATTTATTTGGAAAGGCTCTGGCATGGAATCAAGTCCAGCAACCATCCCAGCCCACTCCAAGGCCCTTGACTAAGGCAGTGTTGTGGGACTCATGCACACCTGGAACCACAGCCAGTCTGGCCTCAGACAAACCCCAGGATGTGTCATTCAGGCCCAGAGGTGCCTCAAGGCTGAGTCCAGGGAGCAGGTAAGACCTGAGGGGGCCTAGACTGCAGCTACAGCAGCACAGCCCCTCTCTCCTTCCACTCAGCACCCAAAATGAGACACTGATTTGAGCCAGACCACCGAACACCTCAGTATACAGCTGGTGCCTTGCAATGAACTGTTTCCTTTCTGCCCTTTTGTCTTATTTTGGGATGGAGGCCTTCTAGGAGAAGCAGAGCAAGCAGACTGTATCATTCATATCTTTACAGAAAGGTGATTAACTTCCCAGACTCTAATTCTGCAGCTTTCCAAGGAAAAGCAACAGAAAGATCCAGCCATTTTAATCTATGCGCTTCCAAACCAAAATAAAATTAGTAAAAAAACCCACAAATTATAATCTTTAACCTGAAGGATTATGTCTTTTCTCAAGATCAGATGAAACTCTTAAATCTGTGAAGAATCAAGAAGTGTCCTCCAACCCCACTACTCCACAAACTGCATCTTTCTGAATAAATACTCTGCCCCCGTGACAGAGGGCAGGATGAATTTTGCAATTCCACTCAGCACATTATCGTGGGCCTTTCCACACATTGCCAAGCTGTTTGAAACTTATATGAGATATTCCTGACGCTCACTCTGTCTGGATGGATGTCCAAGGCATCACAGAGCTTGCCTGCAAAGTGCTTGGACCTTTCAAAGCTTCCTTTGCCAACGCTGTAGGAGCCATCCAAGAGGAAAAGGACATCCAACGAAGCAGAGCACCGCATCACTAGGAGAAAAAACATATACACGGTGAAACTGCACTTTGTTAGTTCCACTCTCTGGAAGCAGGCAGCCAAGAGCTGAAAATCCAGACAAATGGACTTGCAGAAGACAGACTGGGGCAAGCCAGTGCTCACAGCCCAAAGCCCACAGGCACTCCTGCTCTGGCCTGCAGCAGCTCCAAGTATAAGTTTCTGAGGTGCTTTTGCTGCAGTGGAAACCCATAATTTCACTGACATAAATAAATAATAAATAAATGGCAGTTTGCAGACTCTGAAGAATCATTTTCAAAGCGTTTAAAGGGAAATTTTAAAGTCTCCTCTGCAGCACTTACCAGAATCAACTTAAAGGGAAACTGAATCCAGAAGGTCAGTGAGAGAGCAAGCAAAGCACACCAACCCCTTAGTGACGTTACTCTATCCCCATTATTATAATCTTTGTATTATCACTACATTTTCCAGATCATTCCTGCTAGCCAAAACCTGAATTTATAATTAGTGTTTTCTAATACCAGATTAGAGGGATTGAAAGTTGTGAGGCATTCCCTTCTGGGTCGCTGGTTCTGAGGGGGCACCCAGCCCTGCCCTGGGGCACCGCGCTGAGGACGAGCTGGAGCACAGCCTCCCTGCCAGCGCTGTCCCGGCTTGTCGGCCCTGTCCTCAGAGCTGGGCTGCACGTGGGGATGCAGCAGGGATGTTATCCCTGCCTAACCAACAGGGAAAACTGCCGAGCGCCCAGACTGGGCTCAGCGTGGGGAAATGCTCCTCAGGTCGCTCTGGAGCTGAGGGGTGCCATGAGGGCTCCCCGCACCGCAGCTCCTCTTCAGGGAACAGCAGGATGTCTGCAGCCCACCCAGGGGCTCTTGGGGATGTGCAGCAGTGAGAAACACCCAAACACAGCACCTCGGGACGCAAAGTCTGGGCTGAACACGTGGTGCTACAGGATGAAGTTGGAGGGCATGCCTGGCATAGCAAAAAATGTAATTTATCGCTTGACAGACAGTAGAAAATAACGGCTAGCAGGAGAAAATGCACAACACAGTTATCAGTAACCCACTGCAAGCACATCAAGGCAGCTGCCCACGAGCTGGCCAGGGACAGCCCCATCACGCCTGCTCCCAGCATCCTGACTGGTGCTGCCTTTACAGCCTGAAAAAGCCACCCACGTGGGAGGTTTGATCAAGTCTCTAATTAAACACAGCTCTTTAAATCAGGATTGCTCGAAGCAGGCTCTGAAGGAACTGAGAGAAACACCACCCACTTGGCAAATAGCCAATTTGGGAAAAACAGAGTAGGTCACATCACAGAAGGGCTAACACCAATGAGGAAGAAAGCCAGGCCAGGGCAGAAGCAGCCACGGTGCTGTGCTTGCCAGAGCACTGCTGGGGACTTTACAGACTGAATGGGGGCCAATAAGTGTAAACAACTACAACAACAACAAACTTTTAAAAACCCCCAAAACCAAACCAAAAAAAGCTGCACAGAAAGAAGGAATTCAGAAAAAGAAAAGACTTGCTTTATAAAACAAACTTACACTGGCCAGCAGCTGAGATCTTGCCAATCATCTCCTGGTCAACGTGGATTTGTTGTACACCCAACACCAGCAAAGCTGTGGGATCAACAGATAATCACCCATGACCAATACATACAGGCTTTAACCTATAGCAGCAAAAATGCTGGTTTGCTGTATAGATTTCACAGTTGCAAAAAATAATGTGGTGACACAGCAGTGTATCTATGTCAGGAAATTCCTTCCAGCAGAGACACAGAGAGTATGAAAAATGCCAAGGACGTGACTCCAGCACACAGGACAGTCCCCCTGCTAACTGCATGCAGGGACACTGCAAAAATGAGAGCTAGGCCAGGCTTAGGCTTCTGAGATTACAATCATAAGCACTGGAGAAATTTTTGCACGTTTAGTATCATAACAACATCATTTTCTTCTATACCAATTAGACACTTCACATATAGATCAGTCACACATGTTCAAATACTCAGAAAAGCTGTTTCTCCAGGTATTATTTTCTCCCCTTCTGTGTGAAGCCATGTTTCAGAAGTTTATCCCTAAACCTCCTGGAGAGGCACTGACTTGGCTCTCATTTTTCAGAGGGAAGAACTCCAGCTGGAGGTGGGGAAGCACCAGAGACAAAAACCACTGATGCAAAATGACAGCTTTCACAGAATCTTTAAACATACCTTGAGGAAGCAGGAAAATGCAGATGGATTCAAATGACAAGAGGTTCATGGTGACTAATCTGGAGGAAAAAAAAAAAAAAGAGAGGACTAAGAATCCAGTTCCTAAAGCTGGTTTCTTTACCTGCAGCTGATCATCTCCTTGCTGGTTGTCTCAGGTGATGAGCTCAGAAATATTTTGTCTGAGGAGCAAAAGTAACTCCTGCCCTGGTGAGAAAGGTGTGAGACAGACAGAAGGAAAAACTATGAAAATGAGGGAATGATAGGAAAGAAAATCTCAACACACTCATCTCCTTTCCCATCACACGTGGAGAGCGCAGGCTTGGCAGCGGAGGGGGCTCTACTCCCCTCCCTCCCTCCCAAAGCCCAGTCCCAGCAGGGCCCCTGGGCAGGCCGGACACGGCTGCCCCGGGCCCCCACCGAGCACGGGGCAGAGCCGCGGCCCCCGTGGGCTCCGGCTGGGTCATCCCTGCCCTGCAGCCCAGCACAGGGCCCCTGTCCCTCGGGGCCTGCCTCGACCAGCGCTGCTGCCCGTCCCCATCACAGGCCTTCAACAACACTCAACCGCAGGCTCTTTCATGCCCTTACATTTTTCAAGGACTCGCTTTCTGGGGAGATGTTTTTATGTCCAGCAAAGTCAACTTTCTGCTCATTTTTCCTTTGAAATCAGCAGGGCTGCCATCACATCAGAGGTGAATTTCAGTGACACTTTCAGCATGCCCAGATTTAGACCAAATGTGTCTGGCAGAGCCCGCAGCTTTCTATTTCAAATATATATATTTATTTTTTCTCCAGATTAAAAGCACTCACTATAGCACACTTCACCAGATTCACGATATGGGTCTGCCTCTGTTATTGCAAAAGCAGATTTTCTTAATGTAGTTAAAGACACATACATGCATTTCTTGATAATCAGCTCTATTAATCACTTGTTTTTCCAAGAAAACAGAGGGGGATTTTTCTCAGGAAAGACTCTTCTCAGCAGCAAATGATATACCCCTTACATCACACAAGATACAAGATACCTGTACAGGCAGCCATATTCAGTTACCTGCATGGGTCCACAACGAAGAGGGGATTAAGAAATCCCCTCCAGGATTACCCCACTGGGGACTGCAGACACAAAAACACCGTGTCTTGCTGTACCAGGTGCTTTACAAGCATCACCCTTTATTGCACCCTCCCAACACCCCCACCAGACTGCCAGCACCAAATGAACAGATCCCACACTTGGTTAAGTACCGGGAGATCAACACAAAATATGACTTCATCGAGGAAGCCTTTGTGTCCCTCAGGAGCTTCAAGCCCTGGTACATGCCACAGAGGCAAGGTCGTCCTTTTGCCACGCCTCGAGGACATTCTTTCTAGGAGCTATTTCCAGCGTGCACATCACCCAAAGCAGGACCAGCCTCTGCTTGCAATCAGATGTGACGGGTGTGGGGGATTTCAGGTTGTTTTCATACAAAACATTGACAGGCCGAGATGTTTCTACAACTTGGTCTTATCTTGGGTTTAAATCAACTAATCTGCAGGATAAATTCTTTGCCTTTTAGCCCAGCCAGCCTCTCAGCAGCAGGAATTGAAAGAAAGCTTCATCATGACCTGCTGCTCATCAGCATTAGCCCAGGATTAGCAGCAGCGTCATGAGACAGTAGCTTTGCTGGGGGCTGGGCTGGTGAGTGAAGGGCCTTTCATCTTGTTTGTGTGGTCATTAAGAAAGGGAATTTTAAAAATGTCTATACTGGTACTGAGTCAAAAGCAATTTTTTTTTAAACCACACTCAGCCAAAACTCCTGGCACCTCCAGCTCATTTTTCAAAACGCTCCCCTTTAATAGGGGAGAAAGCAGAAAAGATTACACTGCATATTCATTAAAACGTATTTTTAACAAGCCAAGGAACCTCCAGTCACTGCCAAGGACACAGCCCCAGCTTGCCGAGGGGAGCACACACTACTATGTGCTCGTCTGATGTTCAGGTGTAGGGAGAACAGAGGAGGCCCATCTTCCTGTCTCCTTTTTCAGTCTCTCTCAGCTTGTTTTCCGTAAGTAAATTTTACTTTTTTTTTCTCTTGCCAAGGTTTGGAGGCAGTGGGCAACTTCCATTAGGAGCCTCAGGCATGCCCTCTGCCCAGCCACAGGCATTGCCTGGGGGCAGCTCACAGTGGGAGCTGAAACTGAAGGGGGGAGGAAGACAACAGGGAAATATTTAGCTTCTCCTCAAAACAAATATCACAAATTTCAGCCTAAAAGTTCTGACAGTGTTTTTCTCCAAGTCATAAACACAACTAAATTTCCATAAGATGCTCTGCTTATTTATCCTCCCCCACCCGGTTCTGCAGCGAGGGAGTTTTGAGAGGCTCTTTTCCCTCATGCAATAAGGACTCCTGTACATAAAGAGACCTTGATCTTGCGGCACTGCTCACATGGGGTACTGTCAAAATCAACATACTGCAGATCAGGTCCTGTATGACCCCCGAGTTACAGAATGAAAGACACTTTTCTGACCCACAAGCTTCTGCTAAACTTGTTGTATAGTTTGTTCTGACAGAAGTGCTCATGCTACTGACTTTGCCTGTGGCTAGAGCAGGAGTGTCTCCAATCTTTTGCTGGATGCCACATGCAAAATCACCCACGCCTAAGCATCACAAGCACTCAGCACTTGCAGCAGCGGGCAGCCAGTGTGGGTATGGGAAAAAACATTTTGTGGAGTGGCTGAGAAGAGGGGAACAGTGATCTGCGGGCATCTGGTGAGAGACATGAAGGACATGAGACAGAACTTGTTGGAAAGCCTGCCCTGGCAGGCTCAGCGCTTTCCCCTGGCCTCACCCCAGAAGTGCTAGAAACAAACCAATTAAAGCACCAGAGCAGCGGCTGAGTCTGATTTCCTGGGTGGGGGGATTTGCTTTGTTATTCTACTAACGCTGCATGGCACTATTTACGGCAGTGATCAGATTCACGCCGCGTTCCGGCCGAGCTGCCGCAGCCCCGCACTGAGCGCAGGGGCAGAGCTGCGCCCTCGGGGGTCCCTGCGGGGGTCACCCGGCACTGCGGCCGGGGCTCTCCCGGCCCGGGCGGGACCTGGGCAGCGGAACCGGCCTCTTGGGTGCCTCCTGCCCGCTCCTCCCTGCCCCCGGCTGCGGCATCCCCGCTGCCCGGCGCACCCCGCCGAGGGTCCGGGAAGGTTTCGCCGCCGGGCCCGCCCGGCCGGCTGGGGATCAGCCCGAACCCTGCCGGGATGACGCTCCCGGGCTCCATCTCCTTCCTCCCCGTCCTGCTCGGCCCCCGCTGCGCACCCAGCTCCAGCGAACGAGCGTAACACCTCAGCACCTCTGATCCTCACACGCCCCCTACCCCCTAAGCCGGAGGTTTATGATGTTATCAATTCAAAAAGGGAAGAGGGGAGGAAGAAGAAAAAAAAATTGCCCCGAGTCGCACTTTACCTTTTCTCTGCAGACTCTGCACAATCCTTGTGCACCTGCGGGGTTTATGAGCAGCCTTTTGCCCACTTGAATTTATACCGTGTTCAGCTGTGACAGCCTCTCCTCCACATCCTGACACCTACAACTACAAATCAGGGGGTGGGGAGACAACCCCAGGAACACCCACATTGCTGTAGGTTGCATTTAGCAGGACCATTGTTGTATCTGCTCATCCAACAGACTCTGAACAGCCGAAAATGTCAGCACCCCTGGCACACAGCCAGCAGGCCTGGCAAACGCACAGAAGCACAACCACACTCTGTTCCTCCGCCTCACAACAGCTGTGAAGTAGCTTCATGGAGGATACAATTTTTTTTGGAGAATGTTTTTTCTTAGTGCTTCTTTTTCCACAGATAACTATTCTCAACTTGTGAGTAAAAGTACCATATTCACACCTACTACACCTAAAGGAATTATGTTTTAAAAATTATGTTTTGTTATTGTGCCAGTAGTGGTAGTTGCACAAGACAGCACTTTTACTCAAAGAAGCTCTTGCAGATCTTTTCCCACACAAAAACTAAACACAAATCTGTAATTTTCTCATTTTACAGTCAAAACACTTCCTTGCATGTACCTCACAGTATGTAGTTAGGAATGGAACACATCACCAAGTGCTAAATAATAAATAATTTCACTTGAACCCAATGAGCACAGTATATTCTAGTTCATTCAATAGTGATTCATAAATGAAAATTAACCTGTAAGCATAAAACCCCTGCTGTTTTTCAGTGCTATGTAATTTTTAACTTCATACTACTTCCCTTTTAGAAGTGCCACATTATTCTAGACTTACCGTTTTTTTTCTTGTCCAGAGGGGAAGATGAAATTTTGTTTCCATTAGCACAGATGTTATTGTCTGAAGTGTTTCATATAATACCCTTTCTTCAGACATAATCACAGGCATTTACTTCAACTTTAGATTCTATATTGGCATGTAGATAAATATAACCATAGGTGACAGCTGATCACTTGAAGATTTCAATCAGAGATGAAAAGTAGCAGAGAAAAAAAAAAAACAGTGCAAGAGGCACCCAAGGCTACATCAAGTCCATCAGGTTTCCACATTTCCCTTGATTAGTTCCTGTATTAATGCTCCCAAAGAGTTCATCTGAAATGAAGGGGTGAACTAAATATCTGAACCACGTGAAGTCACTTACCTCTCCTAAACTTCCACTGTCTAGAAGGATTACTGCCACGTGCCTTCGTGTGGCACCACACAGATGTGTCCATATGAAACTCCAACCATTGCTTTCCGTGGCTTTTTTGACCCAAGTAGAACAAGCAAAGATTCACTTTTCCCTTCTCCTGCTTAGAAAGTGCAGACAAAAGTGACTGCTTTTGGCTACTGCAGTCAAACTCCTCTTCTGAAATGCCATGTCTACTTGCTGGGAGAGGGAATACATGGACAAGTGAACAAGAGGCACGGCAGGACCAAAGCATCAGTGAATTGCTTTGAATGTGGGCAAATGCTTGTGAAAAGTCACTCTTGTCCCAAGGAGTCAAAGGACACCTGACACAGACACAACCTTGGTTCAGAACCAGAGGCACAAACAGAACTCTACAAACCCACGTGCAAGCATTTATCTACTTATTAGTTACTGCAAGAATATGATGCAACAAAAACTAAGAGGCAGGGAGAAAAATTCTGAGGCAATTTAAAAACCAACATTCAAAGAAAAATATTTCACAACAAGTTTAATCTCAAGATTCTTCCAATTCGCAGAAGGCTGAACACTTCAAATACGTACTTCAAATGGACAAAAAAGGCTGACCCTGCAGTTCAACCAGCAAATGTCTACTGTATGCCATGAACAATAATCTGACATTCCTGAATTAGTCAGAAATGACAACCAGGTATTCAACTAGAGAAATACAGAAAATCTGTCGATAATTTGATTCAGTAATTTTGTCATATCCCAGAATGGGTCTTTTCTATTATGGAGAACTTGATGGGGTAGAAATCCTGATGATGTAGCTACACAAAAACCAGCTCCAATGCAATTCACTTCAAAATAATATTCACAGATGCATACTCTATACAGCATAAGTGTAAAGAAAGAACTGTGCACAGCAAAGTGTTTACTGATTTTAGAGAGGACTACCTGTACGCAGTCCAAGACAACATAAAACCTTTAATGATACTGAAATCAAGTTTATGAAGAACAATTGGTCTAACTTCAGACCCGAAATTATGTTGAAAAAAGAGTAATCAAGAAAACATATAGTTTTTCAAGTAATAAACAGTACCAAAGTTTAGTAAACCTTACGATGACAATAATTTCAAATACAAGTCTGCAGAACAGGCTCACAATGTAATGGCCATTCCATAAACTTCTGTGCATTCAGCAAGAAAACAAAAAGTTTAGCAGCACATGGTGTCATAAAACAAAAACAGAACAGAAATTTTAGCTTGCAGCTTTGCAATCCTCTAAGTTACATACTTATGTTACAGTAACAATCTAAGCATACAGATAAATGCAGGTACTTAAACAGCAGAATTTCTACAAAGAGACCCTCATTTTTTAAGCTGATAGATGCTCTTGATCTTCCAAAAAAAGGAACTGCAGCAACTTGGTGGACATGCCATGAAATGGTGCACAGAGACTTAGCATTTCAACAGATTTTTCATTTCAGTGAATCCATCTGGATTCCCGTACTTGTTTAAAAGGAAGAGTAGGACTTGTTCATGCTTTTTAAGCTGTGGAATAAGCAGAAAGGGTTAGAAGTAGAAAAATCTGGTTTTTTAATTGCCGATTACAGATCAGGGTAGATCCTAACACTATAAACTCATCTAAGTCCCATATTAATTCAATAAATGTACAGTTCCTTTCTGTTGTAGAATCTTCTGGAGAGGGAAAAGAGCCAGCAGAACTGTAGCTGACTTCCCCTTATCCATGTATGCGTCCTTCCCCTCTTTTTTTTTTTCCTGAAGTAGCTTACTCAAACCTAATTGATGAAATACTCAAAATTAGGACTGAGATCAGGATCTTAAATTAAACAGAGAAAGTTAACACTCCTGAGACTTCATACACTAGAAAAATGAAGAGCAGTATGTGGGGCAAAGCAGACACTAATGAAGTCTGTGTGGTCTATATACTACCTTCCCTCAGCTTCAGGGTGCTTAATTATTGCCATATATCAAAAAACTGAGAAAATGTTTCAGTTAGCTATTATGCCCCTACTCCCATTTGCTTCCTATACAGGGATTCTTTTAAATTCTGGAAAGATAAAAAAAAGTATTGCTTGGACTGAATCTTACTTGCACTTTTAATTCCACACAGCAGCATTTGGTCTCACCTCCAGTACCTACAAAAAACAAGTGAAATGAGCAAAATACACAGGTACACTGCTTCCCTAATTTAAGAGGTGAGATGGAATTGTCCAAGGTTTTTAGAAGGAGAAGTCATTTAGACACTCCATGTGCTTACAAGTTCTTCAGAATAAGCAAACAGTAGTAATTGAGCAAAAGTGTGTACCTTGATGTTCACTATGTGAGTTTTCAGCATTGCAGGATTTGACCAAACCCTCCTTTAGAAGTTTGTCAGCTACATTCAGATTACCATTTTCAAACTGTTTCTCCACTGTTACTAAATTAACATTTCCATTAATCCCCTTCACTGTAATTGTGACGTATTGCTTCAGTAAGAGTTTTTTCAGCTTCTCAAGCACTAATGGAGACCACTCAGCTTTCTCTATTCCTGCAAAACGAGGACAATCAAGTTTGTTATATAAATAATTCCTTTATGATATAACTTGCATCTTACATACATGCTTTGGAAAATAAGATAATAAAATTTCCTGATATAAATAGCTTGAATTCTAGAGATTATGAACAAAAAACATGTCTTCTAGAACAGCTTTTGCAATGTTTACCAATGTAGTATTTCAGCAGATCATCATTTTGTTTACCAGTATTAAGGAAAAAACACTACCAGCAGAAGAGGTACAAATTTATAATGTGCGAGAAAACTAGTCAGTTTTTGGGGTGGGTTTTTCAGCTTATTTTAGGGAGGTTTGATTACCTGCAAGTGAACATGCAATTGTCTGAAAAGGCAGCTTTAAATAGGAATCGGTGATTGGCAGCACCTTTGAAAGGGGTAAGGTTTCTGTGTTCCCATAGTCTGCATACAGTACTTTCACTTCAGACTGGGAAGCTTCTAGAACAATAGCTCTGTACCACTGGCCATTACCTGAAAAGATTGGGACAAGAAGAATAATGTGTGAAGTATCATCTTATAAACACAGTTTATCCTGAGAACAAGAATCTGTATAGTTTTCCAGGAATTGTTAAATACTGTGGTACATATAAAAGGCCAATTGACAAGAAGCAGGACCCTAAATTAAGGGAATAGTTTCTGAGTGCTGTATTTATGAAGATGTAAGTGTTGCTTTGAGCATTCTGCTCAACTTACAAAGCTAAGATTTTTATTTAAATACTGTTTTAAGGATATCTGCACATTTTACTTCTAGCTTCTTACCTATGTTTTCCAACACACATTCCTTCTCAACACACACCTAAATTTTTTCCTCCATTATCCTAAAGAGCAACAAGCAATAGCAACAACTCATCATCAGAAGTTAAAGACAACTGTAAAACACTTAAGCATACTCTACTCTTGTACTCTTGCATTTCTTTAAATTCATCTATCTTGTTTTCCATGAACCACTACCTCATCTTACACCCAGGTTAATTTTCAGTGCTTGCCACATCTTCTGTGGCAAACCACATGCAGTCAACCTTTGAGTCAACACTACATTTTTTTCATCTGAGGAGGAGACAGGAGGAGAGTATCCCCTCTTCTGAAAGACTAAGATAATACATTAAAATTCCCTCACTGTTGAGAATATTTCTGACTTGAACTAAGTGTTCACTAAGCCTGGACAGCTTGTTAGGCTGACAAGGCTGAATGATCAGTTGTCATAACCAGTGTCACTGCCTCCTGCTCACACAAAACAACAGAAACCCACCCAGACACTCACAAACCAGAAGTGAGTCTGTACAGATGCAAATGCAGCACTGCTCTGCCATGACTTTTAAGCCAACTTAAGTAGTAACTCAAGTTTTTTTCCCCGCTTACAGCTCCATACGTTTTGCAGTGCACAATTTATTTGCATATTTTCTCTCCCAGACTGTCAGGCAGTTTCTTGGCCAGGATATCCTTTGTAACAGGATCAAGAGACCTGTAAGCACTTTCAAATTGGTGTTTTTCCTTTTTCCAAAGCCAAAAATGAAAGCTGTGTTTTACACTGGTCAAGGAAATAGAAGAACAAATGATTGTCTCACCTGAAAACTGAGCACAACAGGCTTCACCCAGTTTTGGTTGGAAAGGCTCTTTGTTACAAGATCTACAATAGTCTTCTAGTGAAATCATCTCCCTAAATAAATTCTTTTGACCTACAGAAAAAAACCATTTGGTAACCAACCACATTTGAGTATAATGAAGACCATACTTAAGCTTTTAAGCTCCCCTGCTCCCACCGTTGGCATTTTTTGTATTTTCCCAGTGTCCAAGCTGCATTTCCACATGGTTCAGTTCACTACACACATTCATTTTAGTAACTAGGTTGCAGTAGTGACTCCTTACTGGTATTAGGAACAGTGAACACTTTTTCTTACCTTTATTTGCAACTGGTACAGCATAGAACAAGTCTGGGCTTACAACTTCTGTTACACAGACAGACATGGTTTCATCTACAGCCAATTCAATGGTCTTCCAGTGGCCAAGTGAGGTTGCTGATAGAAATTGTAATAAAATATAGTGTTACCACTGTCCTCCAAGCATATACATATTGTAAGGAGCTGTTATTTTGTTTTGTATTTACAATAACTTCTTGAATTTTAGAGGAAACCACATACTTTCCCTTCAGGAAGACAAATCTAAACCAAGATAATTGATGCTTAATTTGCTGTTCATAAACTCTTCGCATCTAAAAGTAGCTAAAGTAAAAAACACCTCAGAAAAAATAAGATCTTGGAAAACAAACATGGGAAAAGTGTCAGTCATAGAAAATTTCTAATTCTCTAACTTTCAAGGAGTCAAATAGTATTCATTTAAGACAAACACAGTGATTTTTATCTTTCTCCCTTTGTCTGTAATGCCACCTGCAGGGCAGCTGGTGTTCAACTGTAAGAACTGATAATATAATCACAACTATGCACATTTATTATTGATATTAACTATAGTTAAACAGGATGATCACAATCAAAGGCTGGAATACTGAAAATTCTTTTTCAGTCTAGAAGTTATCATTCCTTTAATTACCTTTTTTGTCAACAGACTTGTTTGGGAAGTTATTTTTATCTTGTAGAACTTCCTTTACAGCCAATTTTTCAGAAGTTAAAATCTCATTGATCACTTTTGGACAATCTGTAGAATTATCAATAAGCACTACACCTGCCCCATCTTTAGAAAGGGACATTACTGTGGCTTGAAGCTCTAACCCTGAAGTGCACATATGAAATCTTCTTGAAGCTTCTGGATTCCATTTGCCATTACCAGGTTTTATACCTAGGAAGCAAAATAACTGTTAAAATATCTCCATTCATTAATGCCGACTTTCCTCAACATTATAATTTCCTTCCAGAAATACTTTTGTAAATTTCTTTAAAGCGTAATTTGAAGTATCAAGGCTACTTTTACTACCCTAGGGAAACACACTGTCCCTCATCCTGTTAACTGGTCTCCTTCTTCCTTTTTTCTAAATAACCACGTTTCCTCAGGACTCCTGAGATTTTTTTCTGTATTTTGATTCTTCCAAGTAAATCCTTCGCCTTAGCACAAACAACACTCTTAAGACTGGTTTTGAACCAGTATAATAAGGCCTTTTTATCAAAGGAGCAGACTAAAATGAAGTGTTTTAAGGGTGGGGAGAACAGCAAAAGACACTTTAATGGAATGTGGGTTTGAGCTTTTTCCTGTTTCCACATTTTTAATTTTTAAGCCAAGTAGACTACATCAGGAAACGAACAAGTCTGCAGAATTTTGAATTGTGTGGAAAAGGAATTTGCAAAAGATTGAAAAACAGACCCAAACTCTACATGAGTCAAATGAAAGAGAGAGAACTGAAAGGCTAACTTGCTCCATTAAAACAGATTAGCTCCTCCACCTGCAAAAATTTTGAGAAATAAAGTTGCACAAAAGCACATTTACTCTTAGCAAGGCAGCAACCAAATGCCACTAAACACCACAGATGAAGTAGAACTAAGCAAGTTCCCTTTGATCAGTAAGTCAGTAAGGCAAGTCCACGCAGATCACTCCAGAGGACTGGCTGGAGCTCAGGAAAGGGAAAACAAACAAACCCAAAAGAACAGAGTTCTGTACAGTATTCCCTGTCATCACCTCCTTGCCCCAAAGCAGCAAGTCTCTAAATACAATTGCTCTTTTAAGAGAAAGAATCCATCAGAAGATTCACCTGAGAGCCAGCATTTAATTGCTTGAAATGGAAGTTTTAGGAATGCGGATGAGATCTGTCGTATTTTATCCAGTGGTACTTCCTCAGTATTTCCATAGTCCACAAAGCTCACGCGAACAGTTCCATCTGAAGTGACACTTTGCACCACAGCACGGTACCAGTTACCATCCTCTGGTTTTTAAAAAGTTTAAAAAAACTTAATGATTACTTCACACATTTGCTAAGTCTACCAGCTTTCATTTGTCAGTAAATAAATACAATTATTTTCTATCCTCTGCCAATGCAAACAATCAGCTATTTTTTTTTCTTTATGCTCACCCTGTACAAACAAAAATATTTTAGCTTGTTACTTGCCAGAGTAAAAAGCACAGCAAGGTTCTCCATTCTCAGGCTCAAAACCATCTGGTGAAGTTCTCTGACAGTATTCAGACAATGATTTGTTAAGTGAGTTTAGAGCAAGTAACTCTGAAAATTAGAAAGAAAAAAAACCAAAAGGTGAGATCAGCAAAATTAAGTGACTTGAACTTTATCAATACTGATCACTGTATAGTTTACTTGTAAGATACTTGAGAGATTTCTGTTAATTTTAGGATTTGATTAAAAAAAACCAAAAGAACTGTTTATATAGAATTATTTAATTTACTACACAGGCTTATTAGCAGGAAATGGTGAGACAGCTGGTATTTACTGACACATTGGTTCAGTATGATAACCAGTAATGACCAGTAATTCTTCCTGTTAATCCAAACCCCACCCTTCCCTTCTATATCTAAAGCATCTATTACAATCAGATAACATCATGAGAATTACCCAATTCAGGCAGGGCATATGAGAAGTTATGGGATCTCACTCATTTACTCATTTTTTATCCAACCATAACCCAACACCATCATAATCACCCCTAAACCACATCCCCAAGTGCCACATTTAGATGCCTCTTGAACACTTCCAGGGGCAATGACTCCACCACCTTCCTGAGAAACTTACTTCAATGCTTGGCCACTCTTTTCAGTGAAAAAAAACTTTAAGATATCTTTTGGCTAGGTTATGGTAGCTCTTTCACTTTCCTCTACATTCTTAGATTAAGTTTTATTCAACTGCTTATCTTTAACATTTTCAGATTTCAATCTTGGAGTCACTATATACCATGATCCAATTTCTTTGTCAGTCCACTTGTATTCTTAAACTCAGAGGTAAGCCTTCATGCTATAACCTTACTTGAAATAGTAATTCATTAGAACTAAAATAGATGACAAATCAGAAAGCAAAGAAACTATCAGAAAGAAAAAAGCTGACTAAACTTACCATGTTTATTTGAAATCTGACAGTAGAATTCTCCAGGAGTGTACACTGTACACACTATGACACCGATTGTTTGGTTAAGAGTTAATTTAATCCACTGGCAATTTCTTTTGTTCACTGTGTCCTCTACAGACAACAAAGAAACGAAGAGAAAAGAAATTGAAGTAACTTTTACAGAAAATTATTCATTTTCAACACAAGCTGTAGAATAGATCATGGGAACATTAAATCATGGCACAATGGAGAATACACTCCATTTAAAACCTGCATTCAACAGCTCCCACTCAGTGCAGGAAATCTAAGAAAAGTGAGAAGTAACCAAGAAACCAAGGAAGTACAAAACAGGTCCTGCTTGAGGGCCATAGATCAAAATGTACTGTGAGGGAAGTTACCCTTCATTTGAATATTATGTAAGATTCTCTTCTGACCAAAGACAAGAAATAATCGTGTCCTGGCCACAAGACATGGAATGAGGAAAATCAAAATTATTTGAACTTGACAAAAAGACTTCCCCTGTTTTCAGTACCAATGGGTATGTAAGTTTGTCAGACATAGGCTGCTTCACATGAGAGGAACTGAGCTAGGAATTTTCCCCAAGATTTCAAAATACGACATAGCTTTTGCAGATCTCTCAGATTGAAGCTTTGCTCACTAAATGCAAAAAATGCAATTCAGTTTATAAAGCTTCAAGACTATGCCTACTGCAGTCAAATTTTCAAGGACTAAGTATGGGGGTTTATGTGTAAAATATAGGAAAATGAAGATGAAAACAGAGGAAATACTATTTGTACTAATGGACAAGGGCATAAGAACAAGCAGGTACTAACCAGACATATTTACTTCAACTGGAAATTTTAAGACTTCTAACCAGAGTAAGTATCAGCTTCCAAAAGTAGGCAATTAAAATTTTGTTATGTATGCATATGTTATGCACGTACATATGTTATGTACACCTGTACACATACAGACACCATACTCACCACTGGCTTGCTCAACATCTCTCGTTCTGGCTGCTGGTAAGGCCATCCTCAGTTTCTCAGCTGCACAGCCTTCCTCGATGAGAAGGCTAGATACATTTATTACTGGAGTAACTGATGCATCTGTAAGCTCCACCACAGATTTAGAACTCCCTTTATCCACCACTTTTACTGTCAACACTTTGTCTTTCACCAGTTTTTTCATATAAGAAATACATTCTGAGGTCCAGGTTCCTAACGGAGGCTTTACACCTAAAAAGTCACATAGTATGGAAAGGTTCTGAGGTCAGTCCAAGTCTCATCAATGTGTGGAAAGGTACAACAAGGTTGTTTAAAACAACAGATAAAACACCAGGTAATTTGCCCTTACTGCTCACATTCAGAACAAGATTCCAAACCTGGTTATTTAGATTCTGAACTTTTAAGTACTTGGATTTAATAAAAAGAGTAAATTCAGATTTAGTACTCCTTATGAATGTCTAAGTGTCAGTCTTTGGATCTCAGGAGAGCAACCTACAGTTTAGAACAACCACCAGCATCTCTAAGACAACGTATCTGCTACTGTAAGCTTCTTCCTCCTTGAATATTTATCTTTTATGCTATTAAATTTATTTCTAAAATGCAAATTATAACCAGAATTTTATAGTACCAGATTGGAAGGAGTTGCCTTCCAAAAAGGAAGGCAGTTTTTATTATTACTTTATTTTATGGAGCAGTAATCCTTGACTCTAATCAGGAAATATATTATCTGATCACTTTTTTGTGTCCATGTTGTGTTTCAGGCCTTTTTTAGTGTTAGAACTTGTTCTCAGCTACAGATATCATACTGTGCCCCAGGAAAGACGTATGCATTGGTTCCATCTCTGAATACAAACAAGGCATTGCTTCATGTTTTCTTCCAAATTAAATAGGTAGAACACTTTGCTGAACTTCACTAAAAATTTGAAAAGCAGATTAAGTAACAAGCACTGTAAAGGAAGGATACACATCCAGTATTCAAAAGGAAGGACCCTGAAGCAAAGGGGTGGGCAATGTCTTGCATAGTGTTGGGAATAAAGAGAAAATAAACAGTTTTCAATGGCAAGTTAAACAAGTATGTCAAAGCCAGAGATTAGGATCCTGTTTTAAGACAGAAGGGTGAGCTAGGAACTGTCCATCCTCTTTCCAACTTGACAGATTTCACAAATCTATGGTGAGGAATTTACTGGTACTTCCATTACATTTGCCACAGGGGAAGGGGACCCATACAGCTCTGAATTTTGAGATATAAAATGAACTCCACTTTCCCTTGCAATATTAGACCAACAACAGATTTAAGAATTCCACAAATCCAGTAAATTACTGAATTTTGCTTAGGTTTCGCTTATGCTTTTGTTCTAACAGTTGTTTTCATGTAACACAGTTTTCCAAACATACAACTGCAAGTCACCAAGTATATTATGAAAGATTTGTCACATCTTGTAGATATGCCACGACAGTTAAGAATTCTGAAAATAATGCCTACAGTTACCTCCATCCTTCCCCATAGTTCAATGTGAGAGACTGCAAATGTGATGGTTATGTAATACCACTTGTTTTCCCTCTACCTAGTTTGAAACTGCTCATCATTTATTTCATACCTGCCAAGCTACATCTTATGGCTTGAGGTGGCAAGTCCATTAAGCTTGGAATCATAGGACGAAGCCTCGTCAGTGGAAGAGAGTCAGAATTACCATAATCTACGTAATCCACCAAAACAGTATCCTCAGAAGCATATGCTGTGACAGCAGCACGATACCAAAGATTGTCTTCTGGAAAGGAAGATACAGATGTAATGTCTCAGAACAGAATGATTCTTTTTGACAGACCAATTAAAAAATACATCTATCTCAGTACAATTTAGGACTACCAAGTCTTGGCTAAGTAACATTTTGCGAAGCAGTCTATCAGAGCAGCATCAATACATATAACCCCATTTCTTCTGTGCTTTTTGGGGGGTCTGAAATTTCAAGGATATATTTCTTTCCAACCCTGAGGAAATAGCACTTAACAACATAAAAACCCCAAATTTCTTCATGATCTCTTAAAAAGCTGTTCTAAATAATCTGAATCCAGAGTTAAGAGTTTGCTTGATGAAGGGACATTTTAAAATTAGTATTTTATCAATAGCATTTTTTAAATAACTACCAAGTGTTATCCACAGCTAAAAACCAGACACAAATAAATGCTATACGAAACATTTCTAAACCTAATTACAATTATTTTTTTTGTAATAAATTTTACATAAATTAATATTTTCACTCCATTTTTACCTGTGAATTGGGCACAGCACACACTTCCAGCAGCAGGACGGAAAGATGAACTACTGGGAGATTTGTCACAATATTCATTAAGAGATGCTTCAAGCTCAGCAAGTTGACCTGATGTTAAAATACATAGGTTTTGGAACACAGCCTGTCTTGCAATTATTACAGAATAATTAAGCTCAAAGCCCAGAAGAACATCTTGTAGTCTAATGGAGATTATTTCGCATGTTCAACATTGACAAGACTAGGGCTCTCTTCAATCAGTATCTTACTGATTGAAGAGAGTTCTCATGTGAGTCTGATGAATCACAGTAATGAACAGACAGGTAAAACCAGTGATGGACTTTTTCAACAAAGGAACAATGCTGAAGCCAGTGGAAATTGAAGGCAAGCTAGTGGAGGAATCCAGAAAGAAACCAAGGAAGACAGCTCTTCAAACAACAGGCAGATGATGAGGTAGATCACTTCTTGCCAAAGGACACACTTTGCTATTGGATGATCCAGAATTAAAAGGCTGCACACGTGTACACAGAAGAAAAATCCACTGTAGGAGATACACCAGATCACATCCAGCTGCCAAAGCCCTTTCAACTGCAAAGATGCCCGTGGCTTAGCCAGCACTGGGAGGATGACACATCTCACCAGCTTACTCTCTCCTTATTCTCCCCAGACATCTGTTTATGGGCGCTGCAGAAGATACACCTGAAGTCTCTGCACCCTCATGCTCCAGCCCACCACAGATGTTATGTCAAGTTTTACTCTATCAGGAAATACCAAAGCAGGTTATTACCTGACCTTATACTGAGATATTCTCCCCATACTACTTAGTAAGAACTTCAGTCCATATACCCAGTCTTTAAGGAAACACTTGTTTAACACTGTTAAAGGGAGTAACAAGGTATTACAGGCATAAACAAAGTCATTACGAACTCAAACGCATTTCTAGGAACACCTGAGCGTGGTGAACATATTTAACATTAAATATTTGTGATACAAATTGACTTTAGATTGCTAAAATCCAAGCCATACCACCCTTCTGCTTTGCCCTACTCAAACTGCCCACAAATTATCACCCTTCAGGTTAGTAAGTGATATTAAAGGCCAGCACTGCCAAAAACTATCCTCTGTAACACCACAGCTCTTAATAGACTGAGGCATGGACTAAAGTTCCAGGGAATCACCATTTGTGGTCAACCTACATAACCAGAAACACCTTCCTCCAGCCACTCTCTACCAAAGAGAAAAATGCTATACTAGGCATCCTACATCCCATTTCCAACACATCACTTACAGGCACTTTGCATCCGCTGACAAAAAAAGGTGTCTGGATTTTGAATGTGGGAAACCACACCAGAAAATTCATCTCCCATATTTAAAGATGTAAACTTGACAACTGAATTAGCACAGTGAAGAGAGTCTTCATCCTCAGGTATTTTTTTTACACTTCCCTTTGAATGGTATTCTGATACTGTACACAAAAAAGAAAAAAGGTTGCCAATCAAAAGCTAGATGACTTTGAAAATATAAGCATAATGAAATAGTTTATTCTTTCTGTTGATGCTTTGGACTTTGAAGGCTCCTGCCATATTAACAATGAAATTCATGCTCACATAATCACTAGACAAATATTTTATACTACTAAAAAGTGTATGAGCTAACGTCACTAGTGACATGCAGGAAGCTCCATTAACCAATATTTTTAAGTATGAGGTGATGCTAGTGAACAGGTAGAGTATCATGCAACATGGGAGGACCTAAAATTCCCCAAGTTTAGATTGATATGCTTGCTTACCTCTTGGAGAGTCTACTTCTTTGAGAGCACTTCCTGGAGTTAAATGAGACATAATTTCTAAGGGAACCTTATTTAGGCAGCCTCCTAAAATACAGATTTAAGAATAAGAGATTTGCCATACAAGACAGTGATCAGTTAGTTTCATTTCAGAATCATTCTCTGAGCCTCACCTCTATCACAAGGTGGGCGTGTTCTACTTATTTGTTCAGCACTTAATATATTAAAATGCAATAAGAAAGTAATTTCAGAGCAGCTCAAGTACTTGAGTTTTCTGAAGACATTCACAGCTCCAAGACTGTATGATTACATAACATGAGCAAAGCAATAACAATCAACATTTACTTGCAGTCACTAAAGGCTGTTAGCTGAAAAACTGATTACAGCTTTTCAGACACAAGGATTCGTAACTTACTACAGTATTTACAACAGTGAGTATGTCATGAGTTACCAAGATATACAAAGAAATCTTGATTTTCTCAGGTATTACATATTCCATTTCTGATGCATGAAACAGTATTCCAAGCTTTCAATATAGTTATTTTCAAATGAAACCCTCAGTACAGGTGTTTAAGGTGCTTGTAAAGTCATGGAATGGATGCACAGAACATTTCAAGCATTCAGTGATATTTACGTGATCTTCTCTTCAAAAGGTTGGCAAGTTATGTATCACTTTGCCATTAGTGTCCTGTAAAGCAACCAAATGTGAAATATGCCCAGCACAATCCTGAATCACTTAAATTTACACAGGACTAAGGTGAACCATCCTTTTCTAGACCGCATAGTATGACATGGAGATAAGCTTCCTGCACATGAAGTTGAGCAAGCTAAGAGGGATCAACCATCACGCGCTCCAAAGTTTCTGTGGGCTGCACATCAATGAAATGAGTATGCTCTTAGCACTGTATTGTTCTTGCTCTGCAGCCAGAAGAAAATCTAAACAACACAGTCTTCCAGATAGTGTCACAGAGTACACCTCACATTTATAGATCTGGCTGGACAATCAAAGCCACCCATCTCAACTAAAAATCTGAATTCTGACTCCTCAAAGGTCCAATGCTTGGATTGTCTCTATTGACTGAGGCTTGCTAAGTTAGAGATACAAACATGCTTATAGAGTTCTCCGATGAGATACAGCAATATCCAGTGACTGTACTTTCTTTGGGATACTTTACTGAGCACGTATGAAATATAATGAAAGCTGGTAAAATCCTATGTGGAACTAGAAATTGATACTGTAATTTTTAAAGGGTTAAAAATGCGTGAGATAAAGAAACAAAATGGTACTGAATTTTCATGCATCCGTTAAAACAGAAAAATAAACAAGATAATCCAGAACATACTGAAGTTAATGCAATTCTATTGGAAAAGTAACCTCACTAAAACTTAAGGTTATTAAGTTTAACAAGGTATTTCAAATATAGACATTTTATGGAAAAGTGAAAATAGTCAAGGGAGAGATTGGGAGAGTGACAAGAGGGAGGAGAGCAAAAGAAAAAACCTCTCATTTTTTAAGGTGTTGGGGAGGGGTGCAAACACAAAAGCCTTCATTGTATTGGGTTTTTTTCCCCACACAATCAAGTACTTACTAGAACTTGGAAGAACAACATCTACAGCAAAACTCAGCGTCACTTCCTCCTGTAATATATCAACAAGTTACTGAACAGTGCTCTCCCATGAGCTGGGAAGAAAAGCTGGCAATGCCTTCATTCTATCATTTTGCTTTTGGATCATAATTAGCAAAGAACACTTCATGGACTGGAAATAATTCTGATCAGAACAAGAGGGGATAGCAGATTGTTTGCCCCTATCTAAATGACTAAATAATTAAGGCCTTCAGAAATATCACCCTGCATATTAAAGTTAAAGCTGCTGTTGGGACTTGAAGTGCTGTCACTTCAACTAACTTGTTAATTCTCTCTAACAAATTAGAAAATTAAGTTAAAATGAAAGAATCTGCAGAAGTTGAATTACCCTATTTAAAACAGGTACAAGTTATGTTTACTCTGGAGTTGTTCAGCTGTAGCTCCTTGTAGTAACAAACAAAACAAAAGAACTTTTTATCGCTTCAAGAAACATGTAAAGGGCTTTTGCTGACCTGCAATAAGAAGTCTTACAGACTTTGTATTACTCTTGAAAACAACTTTAAAAATTATTGCAGAGATATACTGAACATCAATGAAAAGCAAGTGAAGACTTGCATTTACCTCTTCACACCTGTTTTAGAGGACAACTCAACTAGAATTCCCACTTATGATGCTCCCATAAATAAGAATTTAATTCCACCTGTTTCCTTGTAGCCTTAACACCCTAGGGTAGATTATAGCTACTGCTTTAACTGCTGGCATCAGTTTTTTAAAAGGCTAATCATTTAATGTAACCTGCCTAATGCATATCATCTGTGTCTGTGACATCCCAAAACCACTAGAAGAATAAACTCAGACACATCTTTAGGGAAAGCCTCTTTTACATTTGGACCAACATACCTCAGACAATGCATGATGACTAAGAATACTGCTGCAACTGCCATATTAATTGTTTACTTGTAACAAGATCCTTCTAGATTTTCCCTAAAAACAAATCTCACAGTACAATAGCAAAATACACTAAATATCGTTCAACAGGCAATATAAGCTCTCTTACTTCTGCAGAAATTACCTGAGCTTCAGAAAGTGAACAAGGAAAAACAAAACCAAACCTTCTGTTCTTTGAAAATAAACTGACTGCAAATTTTTTATTGGTATTCGGTATAAAGGGCCCTCACCATCAGTTGATCAGTTTCACTAGAACACAGTCGTAAGTACACACACAAGAAACTAACAGGATGAACGAACAGAAGTCTCGTGACATAATCCCTCCTTTCTAAATTCCTTCAAAAAGTTAAACATACAAATAAGCTACTTCAAAGAAGTTCCTGACAAAGGAGCTCTCTGGTACAGTGCAAACGTGAGGCTAATTGGAGGTATGCATATTTATTCACCTTCAAAATATGATCCCAAGAAACCACAAAGACAGAAAAATCAACTCATGCAGAAGAGTTCATAGGAACACTGGAGGAAATGTTTGGCTCAAGATAAGGAGAGGCTTCAAAACATTACAAAGGAGAACATTGTGTCATCTGTAATTCCTGCTACAGCAGAGAAACAACAGCTGATCTGCATCTGTTACTGTACAATACTACATTAAATGTATTTCTCTAACAAATTTCCAAGGTTTCAAGCATCCACTCATGATTTTTTCACAGAAAAGACAACACCAGAAGTTTTCTGAATTGGACACACTGCATCTGTTTCCTTCCCATAGTGCTTCTCTAGAAACATCATACATGTCTTGATAGTTAACTTTTTCACAAATGTTTTTTCAAACAAGAACAGGGTTGTCTGATAGTGCTTCTAAGCGCTCTAGAAGTAACATTTTTCTGAATGCTTCTCCCACTAACTTTTCCATTTGAAGCACTGACCTTTCTAAAAGGAGTAACTTATTTCTTTCCTGTACAGGTTAAAACAAGCACATTGCCACTTACAGTAGATCCATTCAAGATATAGCCAAAATTGTATTCCATACCTTAAGATAAACTCCCTTCTGGGTTTTGTTATTACTTACACTGTAATCAAAGAAAAATATGTCAATTTTGAAGAACCAAAGACTAACAAGTAGCATTAATAATACAGTCAACTTGCAAATAGAAATAAAAGGCTGTGTTCATAGTAAGTGCTTTTTGTCAACCCTTATTCCTCATCCAAGAAAATGCAGAATGACAAATACATTGATATCCTATCAAGCAACATCTGGTGTGTTTTTCCTGATAAATTAATTTTGATTAAAATTGAGAAGAAATCTTACACAGTTGTTGTGGTTTTCTGCTAACACTGTATACCCTAAACCATCCTTAAGAACTATAACATTTTTTAAAATCCCTGTTTCTGTTTCAGTAGAATACATAAGTAATATTCAGATAAAACACAAGCTAGACTGTCCCCACTCACTCAGTGCAACAAAACTCAGCAAAACAAAAACCTCCCTTGTTAATTTCGATTGTGTACAGCTGGCTTCAGATTCACTGAACTTCGACCATCACTCCTTGCTAGAGATTGTCAGCTTCAATGCTCAGATCACTCTCCTAAACTGTTCCAAAGCCAGCCAGTCAATCTGTACCAGGTCATAAACTAATGGTGCTTACGTTAACTGAAACAGATTAGTGAATGATCTCTTGAGCATCTGAACTGATATGTCAGAAAATAATGACCAGCAAAGAATGGTCTGGTTGAAACAAATTCTTCTAGTTGCAACTGTGCTCAAAGACAGAACACCCATGAACTTCAGTGACACTAGATTCAAAGTGTGTTAAATGCAATCCATTAACCATGCCACAGCTGAAAGCAGTCTCATTTCTCCCTTCCCTATGTCAACAACAGCAATTACAGTCATGTGATCAGCTGGTGTTCTTACTGCATGCTCACCTAGCAAAATTAATGCTTTTGCTTTAACTCACACTACAGTATGCTTTAAAAACTTCAACAATATCTCTCAAGTAACCCTTCTGAAGCAGCAGAGTTGAGTTTTCTGACAGGCACAAGATGATGCAGTACTAGCCTAAGAATAAGCAACATATTTTACAGTAATAGTGCCTTCCCATGGTCATTTATGTTGTATTGGAAGGGATATTGTCTTTCTGTGAATATTATTTGGCAGAACTTTTAACAAACTTACTTCTGTTTAATGGGATCACAAACTACTCTATGTGTCGGCCAATCTTTTTTCTGACAATCTGCAGAGCAATAGTATGTTTGCAGGCACTGTGAACATCTGAGCTTTCCTAAAAAAACCCAAAACAAACAAAACCAAAAAAGACAAAAAGGAGTCTGAGCAAAACATGTATTGAAAGGGACAACAGCTGTTAGGATAATTGCTTTACAAAACAGCTCCACTGCAATCCTAAGTACATACAAATAGGTATTTGTATTCACATATAGCTATCAGACACTACTGCTCAATTGCCCCAAATTCCTTCTACATTTAAGCGAAAGAAACCCACCACTTTTGGTAAGGAGATACTCTCTTCTGTTTATCAGTGCTGTTACTCCAGCTATGTTCTGAATAGTCTATACCTGTGTCTAAGAGTTAAAAATACACATCCATTTTAAGACATTTCTGAGCAAACCAGATCTGGTTTCCTTGATAAAAGTACTGTATGTGACAAGAGTACAGGACAACAGGCACTTACCAAAAAGACCACAACGGTGGCAAGTACCCCCTTTAGGGGGTGGTACTAACAAACTCAAGAGACTCTTATCATAGGAAATAGAAAAAGCATTCTTAGAGGAATATGGCAATTTCTCTGGCTTCCTGTTAATCCAATTCGAATGCGATACCTGTGGAAGAAGAACCTGATGTCAGTCTTACTAGCAAAAAGCTGCCCATTAGGGTAGAAATATTCTAATATACAAAAATATGACAACAAAATGAGACAAAAATTCAAAATTCTGGAAAGAGATGTTGCTTATTTCTGCTGTCTAGAAATGCTCAGAATACTTGAGGCAATTATAAAGTTAAACAACTCACAGTATTTCCTTTATCTTCTGCAACTGTTAAGTTCTCTCTGCCAGTTTTGTCTTCCATGGAACTTCCTAAAAGCAGAAGTATTTGCAAAGGGATCTGATTAACAACACTAACACATGCCTGTGTTATGGAATATTTGCAGGAAAAAACAAGGCTCTTGGCTACTCCTACTATTCTGCCAGCCCGTTTGAGCGAATGCAGATGCTTGGACCACGACACACTGGAAGTCACTTGTTTTCACTCTTGAGACTATATTTATTCAATAATGCCATCAGTGGTATTATTAAAACAACAGTTTGACCATTCTGTGCTTATCATTCAATATTCAGAAACAAAATTCTCTGAAACAAGAGATTCTGACTTTCCAGTGAGTGCCTTATAAACCTCATTAGGTCTTTCCTGTGAATTTTTTTCTTTACCAAACAACTCGTATTTTACAAGACATTCAGCTAAGCCTGCAGATCAGTACAGTAGGAACTCTGATTTTCTAAGTGTGCAACTCATCCACCACAAAGAATTTGTTTCAGTTGTAGGCTACACATGCCACTCAGAATGGCAGGCCTATCAGCCCAAGGTGTCCACTGAGCCAACATAAAGCTTACATGGCCTTTTTTTCCCACCTGGAAGCAAGTTAATCTTGTAAATTTTGCCTGAACTAAAATTCTTGCCTAACGTGAAATCAAATTTCATTGACCGTCCAAACCCAAGATGTTTATATACAAAGCTAGTTCAGATCTCCCAAAATAAAGCCTTTCCCTCTTCCCAACTTGGAGCAAGAGAACATGGATCAGACAGTACCAAGGCACTTATGAGGCAAGAAACATTGCTGAAGGAACTCCAACTCCCACATATCAGTTCCAAATTCCCTAATACTTCAGTTATCCTGCTGGGTTTTTTTTCAGTTATCGAAGGCATTTCAGCCTGCACAAGTTTGGATAATTAGGAGTTAGTTATATTTATAAACCATACTGATGATGTGTATCAATAATCAAGCATATACACAATCACAGAAGAACAAAGTCAAGATACCTCTGTAAAGCTTTGGACAAAGTTTCTCTTATTGTACTTGTGCTAAAATTAAAACTTTCTGTACTGTTTCTACACTTCTCAAAAATACCCTGTATTGTTTGCTTACAAAATACCAATTTTTGTTAGAAATTTTAGAAACTCAGCCCCAAAACTGAAAGCTTTTCAACGGGAAGTTGGTACCTGTGGCCCTGATGCTTAAATCTGCATCTGCAACTTCATTATGTTGAAGATTAAGTAGTTCTGCCATCCTGTAAAGACATTAGAGTATGACTAAAGCTGGCTGTAAGCCAGGTAGGTAACTGCAAAAGTATGGATTTAAAGGCAGGCACACAAAGTATTTTGCGTCATGTTCTGAAGCTATATTTAAGCATTCGTTTAGGAAGGCCAATTCTCTACCGTCTATTTCTTTCACTTGCACAGCAAAAGGTAAAATACTTTCTGTATTAACGATCTCAACAATGAATACTGCAGACTAAATGATGAAAAGTCCTTCAGGAGAGGAGCACACCAACAAACAGGAGGGGACACTATCACCCGCACGTGAAGCTCGCCGAGCTTCTCCAGAGGAGACCTCACTGTAGTTTGAGTAAAGAAGTTTGTAGTAATAAAAAGCACACGCTGCACTCCTGGGTTCTTCGTGGCCTGAGGTCCCTGGGACAAAAAACGGCTGCCTGAGGGGAACCACTGCCCCGGGCTGTGCTGAAATAAACTTTTGGCACCTGCTTTGAAATGTTAACACACCGTACATTATTTAAAATGAAAAACAGAGGAGAAACCAAACTAAACAGAACCTGCAAATAAAGCAGAGTAGTCTTCGAAGGAACACTGCAAACCAACTCAAGCAGAAACGCGCTTTCCCAGCCGCAACTAAACAGTACTGTTGGTGCAATTTTAATTAAGCTATTTTAATTAATTCAGAATAAAATTAGACATCCCCGTCCCACGGCCTCCAGCCAAGCTCGCAGCCCGCCCCGCCGCCCCCGGCCCTCTCTCCCCTCAGCGCAGCGCTCACCACCAGCCCTTTTCCCCCTCAGCGCAGCGCTCAACCCCCGGGCCGCCTCGCCGCTGCCCCACGCAAGAGGCCGGGCCAGCCGCCCACTCGGGGCCGTCGGCGGCAGGAAAAGCTGCAGCCCCGGAGAACAGCGACGCTCCCAGCCAATCCCGGCGGGCCGTGCCGCTCCCTCCGCCCCGCCCAGGCGGGGCCCCGCTGCTGAGGGGCGCTGTGGGGCGTGGGCCGCCCGGCGACGGGGGGCCGGCGGTGCCGCCATCGCCGCGCCGGTGGGGCGGCTGGAGGAGCCTCGGTCCAGGTTGCTCCAAGCCCCGTCCAAATTCGCCTTGGACACCTCCAGGGATGGGGCATCCATAACTTCTCTGGGCAATCTGTGCCAGGGCCTCACTACCTCACAGTAAAGAATTTGTTCCTAATATCTAAGCCTACCCTCTGTCAGTTTAAAACTATTCCCCCCGGGTCCTATCACTTACATGCCCTTGTAAAAAGTCCCTCTTCAGCTCTCTTGTACCTGGTAGGTAGTCTGGAAGGTAGTCTAAGGTCTCCTCAGAGCTTTCGCCATGTGTGGAAAACCACGCTGTGAAAATCCAGTGTCCCCACAGGAAACAGAAGAGTCCTGCAACTTTATTCGAATAAACGGAGAGAGTCCACTACACCATACCCCATAAGATCTCTCCAGATTTCAAAGGACGCAGTCCCCTTTTATCCTAAATTCCCGCCTCATGTTGTCCTCTTCCTTTTCCCATTGGTTGAGGTACTAGGAAGTTACAGACTTCCCGAACCGCCTACTACATATTCCCCCTTGAACATATATCCCCCTCGCCGCAGCATGCATCGTAGGACCATTAAAATTAGCTTTAAGCCCACCCTGGGCGAAGTTACTATTCAGAAGTCTATTAAGCCTGCGCATTTTCTCTTAAAGTTCAAAAGTTCAGGCTGTTTGGGTTCTGCGGGTCGACCAGCAAACTGTCTGGGTTCTGTAACCTGCGGCTTGAGGTTGGTTGGTGGAGACATTTAGGACCCATTTCAAAGACGTTAAGACCCATTCCTCCTAAAGACCCCCACCCATGGAATTGTTTGTAAAGACATTAGCACCCATCTTTCCTATCATCCAGGTTGGTCAGGCCCAAATCACTCAGCCTGTCTGCACAGCACAGGTGCTCCAGCCCTCTGACCATCTTTGTGGCCCTAATGACCCACGGTTGCGCCAGTAACCGCATGTGTCCCTTGACGATTCCTGCAGTGTACTGCTCTTACTGATAGGAAAGATGGGTGCTGATGTCTTTACGAACGACTCGGTGGGTGAGAGTCCTTAGAAAGGGTGTTAATGGGTCTTAATGTCTCTACGAACTTCAAGCGGCACAGGTTTCCTACAGAACCCAGGCGGTTTGACCAGACAGTTTGAAATCCCGAACTTCAGGGTCAGAGGACGAATGGGTTCGCGCAGAGTCTACTGCAGAGCCCAGACGGTCTCAATTTCTGGTGAACCCGCAGGACCCAGGCAACCCGAACTTCTGAACTTTGGATGAAATAACAACACATGTTCAAGGGCGGAATATGTGGCAGGCGGTTCGGGAAGGCTGTACCTTCCTGGTACCTCAGCCAATGGGGAAAGGAAGACGGCAACATGCGGCCGGGAGTTTAAGATAAAAGTAGGCTGCGTCCTCTGAAACATCGAGGTAGAGAAATCTTACACGGGTATGTCCCAGTGGATTCTCTGCCTTTATTTGAAGAAAGTTGCAGGACTCCTCTGTCTCCCTTATGGACACTGGTTTTTCATAGTGTGGCTTTTCTGCACATTACTGATGCAAAAAGATGAAAGAGTTACAAAATACCAGCTACAGAGAGCAAGAAATAGCACATTCCTTAGCTGTTAATTTCAGAAAAACCTTCATGTTATACTCACAACTCTGATTGTGCCTGAGCAGCCTCGGGTTTCTCCTGACTTGACCTGTCAGTGCTTCACAGCAGCAGGAATACCAAGAACCCAGGTTCTTGGGCCCAGTATTTCCAGTCCAGCAGCAGGCAATGTGCATAGCTGCTTTCTGTATTTTCTTGGATGAAATGAAAATTCTCTCAGGACATCAGTTAGGCAATCTTACTTTGTACGAATTCAGAAAGTGGCTGTGAGATCTATGCAAAAAGATGAAATTTGATACATAAAAATCAATGCATTTGTGTTTTAAAGTATTTGATTTTGCCCTACAGCCTAGAAAACACATCACTTCATCTCTCATTTCCAACATATGCTCACTTTCATTTGTCCATTCTCCTCTTTTTTTTCCATACAAGGTGTTTTCACCTCTTCTTTTAACTTTTGTTTCCCACCCTCATGTCTCTTACCTAAATGGGAAAATATATCTGTCATCCTCAAGACTGCTGCAGTTCTGCTACAACTCAGACATGATCTCAGGTGTTCTCAGTGCTGTGCAATTAAACTTCCACCAAAAATAAATTAATCTGTTCTATTTTAGTGCTACATTGTTGTACTTATTATAAAAGTATATAATCAGTGATGGATTTTATTCTTACATGTTCTGTACAGCAGGGAATAATTATCTCTGTTCACAGAGAAGTAACTGAAGCACAGCTATTTTGCCTTAAGTCATTTGGAGTCTGGCTGTGACAGCATTTCAGTCTAAATCATCTGTGTTTAAGTCTAGGATCCTGTCTGCCAAACTATTTTTCCCTGCTAAGCATTCTCAAAAGAAAAGTGAGTAACATGTCTAAGGGTTGCTGAGTTTCCTCTCGGTGGTTTAGATACCACCTACCACAGTCAGACCAAGACTCTACCTGGCTCACATGAACCTCCAGCCCTCGGCTGCACCCTGAGGAGGTTGACTGTATCAGAGGCTGTTCTCAAAGCAAGTGGGAAAATTAGGTGGGATTATGTGGGATTTCAGGAAAATCCATCTGCCAAATTGCTCAGTGTTGCATATCAGAGTAGGCACAGTTGTATGCAGGAGGTTGCGGGGAGACAGGGCAATCATGATCTTACAGCCTTCATTACCTCCCTGCACCTTCCTCCTCTGTTCCCAAGATTAGTCCAATAATCCTCATGCCTAAGAAGAATTAATACCAGTAAGGTATTAAGAAATACTTCTCTGTCATTCTGACCTCTCAAAAAAAAAAAAAAAATATTGGACTTTCTTTGTGGCTTAAAACATGTAGACAAGATGACCTAGCACCCTGTCCAGCTGAATCTCAAAACTGTCCAACATTGAGGAATCTACCACTTCCTTTGGGAGATTATTCCAATGTCTAATTTTTACTATTGTGAGACATTTTACTCATGTGTCTAACTGGAATTTCCCCAGAAGTGATTTGTATCCTTTACCCTTTGTCTTTTCCATGGGACTCCTTGTAAAAGAGGAATCTCCGTTTTCTTTGTAGCCACACTTGAAATGCTGGAACGTGGTGATAAACTCTCTCCTGAGTCTTCTTTTCTGACAGCTGAACAAACCCACTTGTCTCAGCTGTTCCTTCTATGTCAAGCTTCTCAAACCTTTGATGATCTTTGTGGCCCTTCCCTGGTCCCTCTCCAGCCTGATCACATTGCTTTTGTGCAGCAGGGATCAAAAGTGAACACAGTATTTCAGGTGTAGCGTGGCAAGCACTTAGTGGGATAAATGCTTTTTTATCTATGCTGGTGATGCCCTTGTCCATGCAGCCAAGCATCCTGTTGGCTTTCTTTGCCACAGCAGCATCCTGTTCGTGATGAGCTGCTTGTCCACCAGGAATCCAAGGTCGCCTTCCACAGACCTCCTCCCAGGCTGGGTAGATACCAGCCTGTGCTGCACTTCTGAATTGTTTTTCCAGGTGCAAGACTTTACACTTGACCTTGTTGAACTTAATAAGGTTCTTGTTTAGCCCACTCTTCCAGCCCATCCAGGTCTTCCTGCAGGGTCACTCTTCCTTCCTAAGTGAAATATAAATGAGTGTCAGAGGTACGTGAGGAGAGTGCTGTTAGCATGGACGCTGATCAGGAGCGACAGCACAGGAGCTGCAGGAGGTTGATGTGACTTACCTGCAATTGTTAGCAAAGAGTTTTGGGCTCACCTACATGTAGGTTCTGTATAACTGTACCAGTGTGTCACTAGTTCTAGGATCTAAGTGCCTAGGAACTAGCTGGAACACCACTGTGCTACATTCTGAACAAAGGACAGTGCAAGCAACAAGTAATGAAAATAATTTTTTCCAGTTATAACTTACTCAGAGCACTTAAGTGATAGTCACACTTAGGATTTACCATGTGTTGCTCAGACATGACAGTGGTGGCAAGCAGCTTCAGCAGAGAAGCTGTCCTTACTTGACACATGGAGGGAAGATGGGGTTCCTGGGGCTTTCTGAATGGGTTGCTCCCTGAAGACCCCTGTCAAAGTGTGCTTGCTCAGAATAAAATAGTTACAAAATGAAAGGGATTCCCAAGGAAGAAAATAATAACTCTTTATATAATCTTGCCATGATGTGAAATGCAGGAATCAAATCAGCCCTCAGTAATTACATTACAACACACCAGCCTTCTGACAAATACAAAAGATGGGATTTGGGCAAGCTGGACTCTGCTCCCTGCTCCTCCCCGGCAGTACTGGACGTGGCCATTTGAGCACCAGTGGTCTCAGAGGAGCGTGGGGTGTTGTTCAGCACATCTGCTGTTTGACCCACCTCATTGTTCTCCCTTAAAGGGAAATTGCTAACACTTCTTTAGCTGAAGGAGAAAACATAGGTTTGCAAGCCCTTTCAGTGGGCAAAGCTCTAAAAATGCTCTGGATAATTACCAAATGTCACCTGGAAACTGAGCAATTACATGAACACTTACTTTTCTTTTTCTTCTATAACAAAGCATGAGCCAAAAGCCAGAACTACAACCTTTTGAATATGTGGGCCAAATTCTGCTTCTGCCTCTGCAATGCAGAGCTTGTCTGCAGCAGAAAAGTCTGTTGTGTAGGACTGTCTGTCTTTCATATACTAAATTCTTTCACTCAGAAATTGTTTTCCTCAGCATTTGTACATGCCAAATGAGAGCTCTGGCTGCCTAATTAAGAGGTACAGTAATTCATTCTTATTTAATATGAATGCAAGAGGTTTGGGGAAGGACTCTGTGACCTGTCATTATCATTCCCTAAGTATCTGTGGCTGCCTCCTGGGGATAAGATACCCTTAAGATGAAAATTTGTCCTAAGTACAGGTATTATAAGAGTCAGAACTGTCAGCATCAGTTCTGGGACTAGAGCTGCGGCGAGTCCAGCCGAGTACAAAAAAATCCTTTTCTCCTGCCTTTAAGAAAGAACTCCAGTAACCAGGCTCTATTTTCTTAACCTGATTTCAATCCTGCTGAAAAAAAATGTCCATAATGAAAGGCAAAAATCAGCTGAAATTCTGCCAGTTCTGGTGGAACAAACTAAACCATGTATGAGTAACATCAGTGGGACTGCAGACAAAGTGTAATGGAAGGTAAAAGCACAAATCTGAGAAAGTCTGGGGCCAGAGTACATAGATGTCTCTGCAGTTGTCTTTAAATAACTAGAAGACCAAAAAAGAAGCATTTGTGCACTGAAGTGACTGTGTTACAGAGCAGCAAGGCTGTGTGAACTTTGCAGCTCAGCTGCAAAGCAGGAGCAGCAGCGGCAAAGAAGCCTTTCTGAAAGCAAAGCTCAGACTTGGGCTGCATGGTAATTAGCAAGTGAGTGTTGCATGGCACGGCTTTCTGAAAAGGGACAATTTTTACTTATCTTTATTCCACACCTGATTTTTTACGTATTTTTAGCAAGATGGAATGCACAGCATATTATGAGCAAAGCAAGGACTTGACATTTGCCTTAAAAATGTTATTTGGAGGTTAAAGCTGAGGGCATGAGTTCTCTCTGCAACCTACTTTCATTTATGTTCTCAACTTAATGTTTTTAAAGACATATGCCTTCATATGACGGACTCCTTTGCTGCTTTAGAGGTGATGACTAGGACGTTGTTTAGTTACCTGAGGCATTATTATCTTTCCCAAAATAATGGACATTCAAAGATTTATAGTTATGATAGGGTTGAATGGTTAGCAGATTGATTTTCTCTAAGATCCCGCTGTTGTTTTTAAGGATCTGTAAAAACGTTTTGTCCTGGTTTTCGCTGGGACAGAGTTAATTTTCTTCCTAGTAGCTGGTACAGGGCTGTGTTTTGGATTTAGGATGAGAACATTGTTGATAACACGCTAGTGTTTTAGTTGTTTCTAACTAGTGTTTACGCTACTGTCAAGGACTTTTCAGCTTCTCATACCCCACTAACAAGAAGGCTGGAGGGCACAAGAAGCTGGCAGGGGGGTACCCAGCCAGGACAGCTGACCCCAGCTGGCTGAAGGCATATTACATACCAAATAGCATCATCCTCAGTATCTAAACTGAGGGGAAAGCTGACCGGGACCACTATTTGGGTACTGTCTGGTCATCAATCAGTACATGGTGAGAAATTGTATTGTGCATCACTGGTTTTGCATATTCTAATTCTATTATCATAATTATAATTATAATTTTTGTGTGTGTGTGTCACATTAAACTGTCTTTATCTTGCCCCACGGGTTTGAGTCTTCCAGTCCTCTCCCCCATCCTGCTGGGGAGGGGAGCAAGCCAGCAGCATTGTGGGGCTTAGTTGCTGGCTGGGGTTGAACAACAGGTTTCAAGGGAGCATTTTCTAGGACCCCCAAAATTGCATTTGCAGCTCTGAAATTCCAAATACCTAGAAAGAATATGGAGAAAAAGAACTTGTGAAATAACTCTCCCAATTAATGTTTGTAAGTGAAGTTATGCAGCACATTCTATTTTCAAGGTCATCTATGGTACAAACTGAAGAAATCATCACTGGTAGGTGATGACTTCATACATGTAGGTATGTGCTTTTATATGTATATAAAAACAAATTAGCCAAAATAATGGAACAATCTCATCTAACATCAAAGTTAGCTTTGCTATGAGTAGGCGATTGGACTAGATAATTTTCTGAGGTCCCTTTCAACCTGAATTATTCAGTGATTTTAACTTGCTTTTCTATTGTTATGTTCAAGATGTTACTGCAGAAGAGATGCCAGTGCTTATTTTAGCTGAGCTGCTATAGCAAATACAACTGTTTTCACTTAACAGCTTGTCTGCTAAGGTATATTTTTCAATTTATTTTTTATTAAATAAAATGGCATTTATGCTGTATGCTGGATTCCAAAAAACTTTGTGTTCCACTGAAAAACTGCTGCTCGCAGCACTGAAATGTAGTCTGGATTTTTGATGCCCAGCAAATTTTTCACATTTTTTTTTTAATATCAAATCAGAATAAGGAATGAAGTCCCAGGAGGTGCTAAGTGAAGCTGTTTATTAACATCACTGGATTTGACTCTTACATGGCATGAGGGTTCAGGGAGTTTTGACATGTGTAGGGGTTGGTTCTGGAGAATGATATGCTGTTTACTTCAGGGAGAGGAGATTCTGTTAGTCATTACTTTTGCACTGATCTTGCAAAAAGGAGAGGCATTTTCATGACCATTTCTCTGAAAACTGTTGGGGTGAAGAATTCCTCCTGTACGGCAGCTCCTCAGGGCTGTGGTTTTAGCACCATGGAATGCCTGACATGAGATCCCTTGCCCAGAAATGTCGTATGTTTTAAATAAGAGAGAAACCCCCCCTTCAAACAATTTTTATACACACTCTAAATTACCTTGTGTGAAATCCCAGAATCAATTAGGTTGGAAAACACCTCTGAGATCATTGAGTCCAACCGATGACCCAACACCACCGCGACAACCAGACCACGGCAGTGAGTGCCACGACCAGTCTTCCCTTACGAACCTCCAGGGACAGTGACTCCCCACGTCCCTGGGCAGCCCCTTCCAATGGCTGATCACTCTTTCTGTGAAGAAATTCTTCCTAATGTCCAACCTAAAACTGCCCTGGCGCATTATACACTAATACTATAGCACTATGTCCTATATCCAGCCGCCTGGATCTTTTAGCACCGTCAGTGGATCGCAGGCTTTCAGCAGCGCGGGTGCAAAGGCGGCGGCAGCACGAGAGCGAGAGAAGGCGGCGAGACACGCCCCGCCGTCACCTGCTGGTCCGGGCGTCTGCCCCGAGTGCGCGTTAGCCCCCGCCCGTCCCGAGGGGCAGCGCGGGGACCGCGATCCCCGGAGCTGGGCCGGCCTCGCCGCCCGGGGCTGCCCCGGGCCCGCCCCCGCTGCCGCCCGGG
>WBMZ01002699.1:0-71551 GCA_013400975.1 Atrichornis clamosus | reverse complement strand
AAAAAACCCACCTTCTTCCCCCCGCCCCCAACTTCCCCCCTCCCTGCTTCCCTCCTACCCAAACGACGCAGGGAGACAGAGAATTAGGGGGTTTTTTAAGGTTAGGCCAGGTCTTCATATTCTCAAGGATTGGAGTCTTCCCCTGCTGAATGGTGGGGTCCCCTTTTGGAAAGTGGAGTCCACAGTCCATCCCACGGGCAACAGCGGCCCTCAAACTGCTGCAGTGGGTCACTCCTTCACAGGCTGCAGTCTTTAAGCATCCCCCTGCTCCAACCTCTGTAAAGGGGGCTCTGCACTCCCGTGCTCCTCCATGGGCTCCAAGGGGGGACATCCCGTCTCACCATGGTCTCACCACCAGCTGCAGAGGAATCCTGACTCCAGCCCTGCTGTATCTTCTTCCGACCTGGCCTGGGCGCTTCTCCATGTTGGTCTTTTAGCTCTCATCCTCCTCCTCCCAGGCTGCAATTTTGAGCTGCGCACCAGCATTGTTTTGAATTCCTTCTTAAATCTGTTATCACAGAGGCGTGACCACTTCTAATTGGCCTGTGGCATGTCCATCTTTGCAGCCAGCCGGACATTGGCCCTGCAGGACATGATGGTGGGGCTTCCAGCAGCTTCTCACAGAAGCCACCCCTGCAGCTCCCCTGCTACCAAAAACCAGGTCTAGCAAAACCACGACAATGTTACTAGAACTGTGCTGAATTAACAATTGACTTTTTTTTCTCTGAACACAAGCGTTACCAAACTAGTTATAAATTGTTTTTCTAAAGATGCTCCTTGGAGAATACTTGACTTGATGCAGGGTCTTTTGTTCTAGAAGAGATTTGTTTAGTTGCAGACATAAGAGTTTATAAAATTAGTTTCTTTGCACACAGTAGATCCCTGAGATTATCTTCAGAAATGCATTTTCTTGTCATGTGTGATCTCAGATGACTTTCTGCAAAACCTGCAGACAGGATGTAGAAGTGGAAATTCTTAAAGAAAGAGAAATGCCTTTTTTTAATAAAGAAAAACTGTAGGAAGAGCATGTATTAATTTAAGATAGTTGTACTTTCAACCTGGTAGTAGTGGCAGTCATGTATAGTCACTTGCAGACTTGCAGCATATTGTGGAACTAAAATATCTTTTCCAGGTGTCTTGCAGTGTAACATGAGTGATTCAGTAATGGATTCCTCTGCTTAGAGCAGAACCATCAAGCTCATGCTCTGAGGATGGTGGTTGGACTCGAGAGTGGTGGATGGTGTTTGCATGAGGGAGTAGCTTGCTATGTGCAGTTGCAATGAGCTGATTAGAGAGCAGTAGCTGTTTAGCTGAGCTTTCAACACCATAATTGATGTGTAATTCCACTTCTAATATATGCCAGTAGTTGAAGCTATTAATAAAAAAGCTTTTTCTGATCATTGTTGCTCATATTATAGTGACAGGCTCCAAGCTGTTATTAGGTATTTTTGTGCATATGAAGAATGTTATTAGCTACATAGGGAATAAGAGTGATCTGTATTTCAATATGGATATTGTATTTTTAAGAGGCTAAAAGGAAAACAAAAGACCTCATCCTTATGCTACTTTGAGGTGTTTAGAGGGCTGAAGAACCAGTGTTGTGCTGTCTTTTATTGGCTGTTACTTGCAGCTCCAAAAGAGAGAAGCCACTTAGGTCCTGTAGTGCTGGCCTACAAGTGTTCAGTAATCAAATCAAATGTACTATGCAATCCAGACTTGAAACATTTCATTTTAAGAAATAGTAGTCATTCCTGCTAGAGACTTTATTTATTCTTAAGGATTTCTAATTGTTGACCTTGAGCATTGGAGAATTTCTATGATTTTCTCATGGCTGAATTGTAACATTTTTAACAAATCAAGTCCTCTGCAGGAGCATGTTATCCTTCATGTGGAAGGCAGAATCACTTTGGTAAGATCCAATTATCCTCACTGATGAGAGCACAAGGAAATCTGTCAAGTTTATGCGAAGGGAGTCACAGGCTGTTCACATGCATTATTGAAGCAGCTCTGAAGCTCCTGTTTCATCTGCCCTGCCCCTTCCCCAGCTAATGCACTCCCAGCTGTTTGGTACATGTGGGCCTTGGGGGAAGGAGGATTCCCCCTGCCCACCCAGAGCCCAGCTGGGGCTTACAGCCACAGGATTTCCCTAAACACTTTTTCTCCAGTGATTTCCAAGAGCATTATCATTAGGTCTCACAGTGGTTTTGTGATGTGGACAAGTGGTGTGATACTGTATCTGTTTCATGGTTGATGCAATTTCCGAATTTAAGTAAAGAAGCCCTTAGGGAGAGAGAAAATGCATTATTTTTCTATATAGTTCTTTAATCTTTTCTGGATGCATAATTAAATGAGGCTAAATCATCTTATCTCATTTTCCTCATTAAACTTACTGTTACCCTCAATATTTTAATGAATTAAAATAAAATTCTCTTTCATGCTTGAGTGTTTTTTACGATATGAAACAGTCTGTTCTTACTGTCTGAGCAGTTTCTGGTCATGAATTCTCTGGTGCCTGTGGTAAAAAGTGAGATGGATTATACAAGCCTAGAGTGTGTATTAAGAATGGAAGTAGGTGCTTACAATTAGAAAAATTGTTATTACAGAACTTAGGAGAAAGGGCAATCCAGAACATGTGAACTTCTCAGAAATACTGAATATTTTTTTCTGTTGCAACACTTGAAATCTAGTTGTTATTACTGTTACTGTTATTATCATTGTCATCTTTCTTATATGAATTGCTCATGTTGTGAAGAGATGCTCTTTGTATTGTAGCTGAGACTGGAGACTTTCCAGGACGTACAGTCCTTCAAAGTAGCTGTCCTGGTTTGGGCTCAGATGTGCCCACATGATCCTGTGGAAGATGTGTGACTTCTGCAAATTGAGAACAAATTGCAGGAATGTCAGCACAAACAGCAAAGGACAGTGTATTCCTGACAGTTGTCAAATTCTTAAGCACAATTTCTGTTGAAAATTTTACCTTCATTCTTTTTTTTATATTTCTCCCTCCCCTCATATTACTAAGTGGCCATAAAAACTAGTCTGACAATTAACTTCTCTAAAGTCTTACCTGTTAACTCACCATTCTTGTTATGATTTGTAAATTTACCATTGCTTGCACCGCTAAATTTTCTCTTTTTAAAAAAGTGTATTTTACTGTTCTGGTTTCCATGTCTTCTGCCTTGTAACTGTGTTTTGCCTGGGTTTATGTTTCTAGATTTGCTTCCAGATTCTCAGGTAGTTGTGGTTTCCAAAGTGCCTCTCAGTTACGGTAATACTACTTCAGATTTTTTTAAAAAATGGGGCTGAAGTTTAGTAATGTGGGGAAGGTCAAATAAGTTTTGGCAGGATATTATTTGCAAGTAAATGTTTTAGAAGGCCTGTGCATCTCCTGAGGTAGACCTCTCAGGAGTTTGCACGTAGTTGCCTGGATTTCTGTTGGTGATGTTTCCAGTGAGGTTCTTTGGCCAATTCTTCCAGATGGAGCAACTTCCAAAGAGCCTGGTGGCTGTGAGGGCCTCAAGATAACAGATGGCTTGTCACTTCTGTGTAACACAAGAGCAGGCAGGGGCAGGGAGTGCACATGAAACTAGAGAATGATCAAGGTAGTCAAATGAATAATTCATTAACAAAACTAGGAGTAATCAAACCCAGCATGTGATACTTAGCCCTACTGTGCTATAAGAATTTCAGACTTAGGGAAAAAATGTGGAGGAAGATTGGTGCCCTACTGAGTATTAACTATTTCAGATTAGATGTGATCTGATGTCAAGAAATTTATTAGCTTTGCAAACTCTTTGTAGAAACGTGCCTGGAAATGACTGGGTACTAAACTGGTGAATTGAAATGAACAAGTGTCTTCCTGTGCACAGCTGTCAGATGGCATCACACCATTAAACTGGTTCCAGGTAGTTCAGGGGTCTGAATACACCCTTGAATTAAAAACTGCTTTGTGTTTAATGAAGTCACCAAATAATATTCTTTCAAATGCCATATTTCTGGGCTGTTAAAATGCTTGGTTGAGTCTTAGGTAATAAGTATGAATCTGACAGTGAACAAATGCAAATTAAAAATTGAGCATGTATGGCTTTTATGAAAAGATTCATTCTTAGTTTAGTAAGTGTGATTATGGCTTTGCTATGCTCTGAGTAATTTTATTCTGATTAATTCTGTCATTTTAGAGTACAAAGAAATATGCCACAAGACAAAGAAGCAAGTAGGCAAGACAGGCAAGAATATTCTTTTTTGGTAAAATAAGCTTCAGTAGATATAAGTATAAACTATTAGAACAATTACTAAGATATAGATGATTAATATATCTTCTTATCTAAATGCTAGTAGAATTATGTTTAGGTAGTAGATACTACAAAAGTATCTTCTGATCTTTTTAATGTGGAAAAATTGCCTTTATGTTAAAGTTGACTTCAATTTTCAGAACAAATAGAACGGAAGTGTTTTGACAATCTTGTTTTGCAAATGACAAGCAAAAGGAATTGCAATCCAAAAGTTGCTGCAGTAAAGCAGTGATGTTTTTTGGTTGATTTTAGCAGTTCTGAGCAATCTCTTTGTTGTCTCTATGTTACTTGCTGGGGAAATTTCTTGGCCAAATTTTATCCTAAGTCAGATACAACAAAGTCTTTGTGGTCCCATCAGTTACTCAAGTCCATGGGGTGGGAGCAGCTGTGGTCCCCAAGGGGCCTGAGCAGTCCTTGTCCCACAGGGTGCAGGGCCAGAGGCTGCACAGGCAGTGTGCTGGGAGCTTTCTGCGGTACATCTGGTTGTAATTCTTGTGGCATTAAACCCCGTTCCCTGGAGAACTGTTGGAGATAAGGTTGTCTCTGAGAGGGCAGTAACATGTTTCCATCACTAGGTTGTGCAGGTGATAATATTTTTTCGATATGAAGATGAAGAAATGGAAAGAAAGCCAATGATGCTTACGGGGAGCAAATGGAAAGTCTGTGGCAAAGGCAAAAAATACAAAAGGTGTCCTTTTGACTGCCATTCCTGTCTGCAGTAAGTGGGACATGGTGAGATGTGTGCAAGTGCATGTAAGGAGAAGGAACACAAAGGCTCTTTGCAGATGTGTGCTGTCTCTGGTTACCAGTGGTGATCTGAAGAGATCAGCCATAGTCATTCACACGGTTTGGCAATTTTGTTTACTTTAAAATGCACAGCATTTTTTCTAGAGTAGAACAGTCGCAATAGTTAAACGCTGAATTACCTTTTTGCATCTGTAATTACCAGTATTATTAAGGTTTGTGAACAGTTATATAGTTATATAAAAACAGCTGTTGCATGAGCTGCTTGGTGAAGATAAATTCCAGTATAGTCCTGTTAAATTCCCTGGTAACTCAGGATTTACACCAGCTGTTGGGCCAAGCTGCTGTGTTTCATTCTGAGCTGTTAAAAGAACCCAGTAGTTAAATGAGCACTTAATGTTTGTAAAAGGCTGGATGCCAAGGGTAGCAAAGGATGAAAGTGCCATTAGTTGTGGTTTAGCCTCATTTCCAGTTTACTGCTGCTGTTGAACATCAGTTCAAGTCCACTTAAAGGCTGTTTAGTCCAGTTCACTTGTGAAAACTTTATGTTTGAGCTCAAGCTCTAGTATTTATGCCTGAGCTACATGACATCTTTGTAAGTAAAAACTTTAGAAATACCCAGAGAATTAATTTTTTATACAAGTTATAATCTAGATTATTTCCCTTTGTAAAACAGGCAATTTAGTGTTGGATTTTTTTGCTTCTCTACTCCTCCAGGTAAAAGTAACCACCCACACCCTTCTCTTCCTTTCATGTGAATGATCTTAAAAACAACTTATGCCAGAAGTATGTTGGACAATACCATACATAGTTAGTTCTTGAGTTTTCTGCAACAGTTTTTGTTCAGCAAATAGGCTGGTGAGCTGTACTGTCAGGCTTTGGTGAATCCGTTACAATTGTTTCAAGGTACATGGGAAATTGTGCTGCTATTAATTGCTGGCCACAAAATTACATCTGGATAAGGGGGTTCACCTTGATGCTCTAGAAATCTGGTCACACTTAAGACCTGATACTTCAAGCAGACAAATGTAACTTTAAAGGCTTTTCAGGTATGTACCAAGATTAGGTATCTGAAGTGTTGATCAGAAAGTTTTATTTATCCAGGAAAAGAAATTTTCTAACAGCTGACACCTATTAGTGTATTTTTATTATCAGAGTGAAACAAATAGGAAAAAAGAAAACACTGGAAGAATAGTAAGCCACATTTCTGGACAATGCTTTCCACGCTAGGTCATGCAATTGTGTCTATACTTGCACTTTCACAAAGACCTCTAATCTTACTGTTGCTACAAAGCAGAGCAAGTGTGTCCTTACTTTTTTATTCTTTACCGTCTCATGAAACAGCAACATGGGCATGGAAAGCATAAGCACATGTTGCCATTTTCCAGACAGCTTTGTGTCTGAGTAGCTTCACTATTTGCAGTAACAGAACACGTCCCACAAACAGAGTTGCTAAATGTCTGTGATACCAATAGCAATCCTTGAAGTAAAAAACTTTGCTAAAGAATATTTCATTGATTTCTTTGGTATTGATTTTTAAAGAGAACGCTTTTCTCACAACTTGTGTAATGCTGTAATAAAAGAGTTGTTTCTAATGCTTCTATTTTTAAGTCTTCCTTTCTGAGAACGGGGTGTGTTTTTTTCCACGTAGATCGAAAGGATGCAGAGGGCTGGGAAACAGTTCAGCGTGGAAGGCCCGTTCGATCTCGATCCACAGCTTTGGCAACAAAAGCTCCTGTGGCTGCAGAATCACTGAAGTCCAGAGGTGACAGTGACAAAGAAAACGTAATTTCACCACCAGCAGAAAACAAGCATGGGAGTTCAGTCAGCGACAGTGCTGCATCTGAAAGCATGGAGCTGCTACAGAAGGATCCTGTGCATCAGTCTGAAGGTCCTCTTACTGAAAGGACTCAGGTCAGTACATCATTTGGAACCATTTTCTAACCTTAAATCTTGCAACTTTTTCTTCAGAGTGTTTTCTAAAGGTGGTGTTGTCTAGAGCTTTTATGCACTAACCAGACTGGAAAAAGATTTCAAAATAATGGCTATTTCCTATGGAAATAGAAATACGGAAATGGCTATTGCTATGGAAATGCATTAAGATGTTGGCACAAGTCAGCTAATTAAAATTATGATGCCATGGACAGCTTTTCATGTTTTCCAAAAAGTCAGCATTAGGCACATCTCATACGTAGATTTCACGTAGAAAGATGCAATTTTTGCAAGTTTATGAGCATCTGAAATAAATGAAGTTATTTGTATCACTCACTGTAGTTGCCAGGTATTTTCTTAAAATCTGACTCTGACTTTAAAAATCAGTATGTTACATTATGTTAATTTTGCCAATGCCTCTTATTAGTTCCCAGCACTCACCTCAGAAGCCAACGGGGTCACTGGCACAGCATTGCAAGGACATTCCTTACAACCAGCTCCCGAGATGCCTCCAGTTCCCACCAGTACTGACTGTAGTTCACAAGCTCTGCAGATGAATGAAGCCTTCTCCGAGAGCACTGATACTACAGACTGGCATCAAACAGAAAATGCTAAAACTGAAACTGAAATGGATCCCTCAGATATTTCAAATGTGAGTGCTGCCAGATTGGTAAGAAATCTCATAAGATTTCTGAATGAATAATAAGTATAAGTCTTAATTTTCTCATTCAGTGTTGCACAGTGTTTATTTTTAGCCTTCTGTAAAAATTGTAGAAAAATCTATGAGGTACTTACTGTAGGAAAAATAATTTGTTGCATAGGTACTTTTCATGATAGAATTTAATTCCAGTAAAGTTTCTGAACTTAAACTAGAAAGATATAAATGTCTTATTGGAATAAAGAGATCTGTGCTCTCGTTACTTCTTTTAATAATGTTTGTGCTAATTTTTCATTTCCTTCCACTATCAATCATTTTAAGTCACACTCTCATTAAATTCTTACTTTGCTTTTGCTTGTCATTCAACTGGAAACACATGGGATATCAAAATTCTGTTAGAAGCAAAGGCAGACCTCCTGCCTTTTAAGACTTGCTGAGATATTTTGCTGGGTCTTCCTTTACAACCAGCAGTTTGGAGGAATGCCATTTTTAAGCAAAAAATGTGAAGTCAGTTTTCTGTTTTTATCTGGCTTCCCAAAAAGAGTGTTCTTTCCTGTCTAGAGAATTCTGCAGGTCTCAGGGTGTGTCTGCTTCACTGGGATTCTCTGAGTGGAGAGTTACAGTAATGTCACATAAAATCCAGGTTTATACTTTCAGGTGCTTTGTTTTGGGTTGGTTTTCTGTCAGTTTTGTTTGGTTTTGTTTTTTCAGAGCCTAGATTAAAATTCTGTTTAGCAGAAATTTTCCTGTAAATCACTTTTTGCTTTAATGGCTTTTGCAAACTGCAGTCCTGCTAGGTGATTTCCAAGCCTAGTACCTGTTTGTTTCTAGAGCTGATTTCTAGCATCTCACGCACTGCCTTTGTTTCAGATGCTCAGTTATTAGCAGTTCAGGATGCTGCCAGGTTGATGGGATCTGTGTCTCTTGGAAGCATTTACTGCTCCGGGTTATACTGCTTTAAACACCAATTTGTGTGTTGTGGCACATTGTTTCGTAGCTGGAGTGGAAATGAACTGGTTAATACTGGAGATGAGAGCAGGAAAAGACAATCAGCATAGTCAGCCTTACATTCTTTCCTCACTTTCTTGTCATTCATGTTGAAAAACAAGTATAGCCTGAGATTCCAGTGTATTAACTATGGTAAAGTTTCCAGATGTGCTTCATGCAGATAATTTTCCTCTTTAAATAATACTTTGGAGCATGATTCCTTTTGCAGAGATAACAGTATGGCATGCACTGTTGTCTCAGAGTATGCCATGCTTAGTCCCTAAGAGTAAGTATTTAAAACAGTAATTACAGGAGAACTGTCTTTGTGCTTTTAATGACAGTGTTTGTGTAATATGTTTTTGAATGATGTGAATGGTAATTAATTTCGTAAGTGTTTCATGCAGCTATTAAATGAGTTAATAGTTCCTAACAGTTTTAGTGGGGTTTATATTTCAGCTACCTTCACAAAATATATCAGTAAAAGAACTATAAGTAATGAGTAATTGAACAGAGTATCATATAATTCATGCTAACTGTATGGAATCCTCTTTTTTGTGCCTGCAACTGATTTTGGGGTTTTTTCTGGTGTCATGTTTCCTACAGTCCATGGCAGAAGTCCTTGCTAAGAAAGAAGAGTTAGCAGATCGCCTGGAAAAGGCAAATGAAGAAGCCATTGCCAGTGCTATTGCAGAGGAAGAACAATTAACTAGAGAGATTGAGGCGGAGGAGAACAATGATATTAATATCGAGACTGACAATGACAGTGACTTCTCTGTGAGTGTCCAGTTCCTATTATTGTACCCAAATCCAAGCTCTGTTGTCAGCAGAGCAGCTTCTATCTTTGGGGTGGCCAGTTCTGTGTGGAAGCATTGCTGAGTTGGCATTGTTTAATAAGTGTGTGCACCTGCAAGTTAAGGTTTGTGTTTTTACTGTCTGGTTCCTATTACATTTCAGGCTAGTATGGGCAACGGAAGCATATCCTTCTGTGGTTTGTCTATGGACTGGAATGATGTTCTGGCGGATTATGAAGGTAGATTTTCATATATTACTGTGCTTGAATGGAAACGACAGCAAAAATTTAGAAAAATGCCCATTTTACTCATGGCTAGTTAAGGTTTCAGAAGTTTCCCCAACACGTTCCAAGTTACGTTATTTTCTATGTTATTGCCTGAGGAAAGATGGACTTGTGTGTTCAGACTATCTCTGTGTATCTTTGTTCTTCAGCTCTCTTTCCCCATCTCTCTATTAGAATTTGACTTTTTTAAATCCAGTTTTACCTTAGCATTTAGATAAAAGTATAATGAAATCATTAAACATTTAAAAAAGGACAGAGATTAGAGATGTTTCAGTCTGTGCTTACACCTAGACTCAAGGAAACCCATCTGAGAGAACTAGAGAAACGAATCCTTATGAATTGCACTCCTAGAAAAGTGTGTTTAAATTACCCCCGTGGTTGTTTTTATCTGCACAGCTCGTGAGTCGTGGCGCCAGAGCAATTCCTGGGGAGACAGAGTGGAGGAAGAGCCGGCGCGGCCGCCTGGCCATGGAATCCACATGCACGAGAAGCTGTCGTCACCCTCACGCAAAAGGTGCTGGGGTAGTTACCTGGATGAGCCAGGGAAAGCAAGCAACCAAACTCAGGGCTGCTTGAAAGTGCTCATAAATCTACTTTAAGTCTGTGGGTGGAAAGTGCTACAGAAATCTCTCTCTATTTTTTCATAAGTAGGCTTGTGCTACATTGTCCACTAAATAAAGATTTGATGTCTAGAAGAACAGTATTCATATTTACAAAAAATAATTGCCCTCCAGTGGCCTATTTGTTTTCTCTTACTGAAACTGCATAGAAATGTTTGGTACACTGTCAGTTAATATTGTCTGACTTGCTTTTGCTGTGCTTTGGTTTTTATTAAAAGAACAATAGCAGAATCCAAAAAGAAGCATGAAGAGAAACAAATGAAAGCTCAACAGCTGAGAGAAAAGTTACGTGAAGAAAAGACGCTGAAGCTTCAAAAATTAATGGAGAGGGTAAGCTTTCTGTAATATATAGAGTTGCTCTGCTGCCTTTCAGAAAAGGGATTTTTTCCCACGCAGTCTAGACATATCAGAGATTAAAATGAGTGGTGAACTGAAATTTTCATCTGAGTCTGAGTTTGCATAGTTTCCACAGCTGACCTTTGCATCACAGCAATTAAAGAAAGGATTATTTCAAATCGTGAACTTCTGTGAGAATGTTGGTGACATACTAGACTGTCTCAGATTCAGGGAAGGCATTACAAAAGTAGAAATATGTTGCATGTATCCAACAGAAATGATAAAACTCACCAAACTGAAGCAGTGTATTTTGGGTTAAAATTAAGGCAGGCTTTGTGTAGGGCATGAAAATATTTTGTTACTGTGAAGAAACCTTCGAGTATTAGAAAATTCTGAGGAAAACTCAGGCCCTGTTTTCAGTTACTATGATAGTTATTAACAGACTACATATATGTATCTATCTCCTGTATTCTATATAGGAGAAAGATGTAAGGAAATGGAAAGAAGAATTGTTAGACCAGAGACGCAGGATGATGGAGGAGAAGTTACTCCATGCAGAATTCAAACGTGAGGTGCAGCTACAAGCAATTGTGAAAAAAGCACAAGAGGAAGAAGCCAAGGTGAGTGACTTTGTTTTCAAGAGGAGCTATTTAATAGTTAAGGTTTTATACATGTTGTACCTCAGAGTAGTTTGTGAAGTACAGTGCAGATGAGATACAAAAACATGTGAGCCATGAAGCAGATAAATGCTGATGTCTAAACAGAGCATTTTTCTCTAATATGACTTAAAAATGAATTAGCTGTTACTAGGCATCACAGTGGGTTGGTCTGGAAGAAAAATGGGTAGCAGTAAAGACCTGATCATTGTTTTGCTGCTTTTATTCCTCACAGAGCGTGGCAGCATTTTTGGTGATACCTCGTCCTCCTGGAAGGACTTGATCTGATTATCAATTCTCTGCTTTCCAGAATGTAGAGGGAGAAGTAGAGGGAGCTCATTGCTCTTCTCCTTTGTTAAACATCCATCCTAGATCCAGAATTCTGTGTACTTAAACAGTGGTTCTGTTGCTGTGTTTTGTACCACTAATGCTGTTAAGCAGCTGGGATAGAAACCTGAAGTTAGCATATGGCAATTATTCTAAAATAAGTGGTTTTATTGCTCTTCTGACTTAATACATAATTCCATATGATGAGCACTAGGTGGATGCTCTTTGATTTGCCCTCATTCATATTACTTTGATACACTTTTTAAGGGTTTAACCCCAGTCAGCACCACACAACCACACACTTACTCTGCCTCCTGCCCTGTGGAATGGGGGGAGAGAATCACAAGTGTAGAGGTGAGAAATCTCGTGGATTGATACAGAAACAGTTTAATAATTGGGTGGGAAAAAAATCGACTCTAAGGAAAAGGAAAATAACAGAGATAAATAATAAAGATAAAGAAAACCAAGTGATGCAAAAGGAAACAATTCCCAGTCCCCGAGCAGTGGCCCCACAACAACCTCCCCCATGGTTTTGTTGCTGCACATGATGTCCTGTGGTCTCAAATGTCCCTTTGGTCAGTTGGCCTTGATGCTGTGCGAGCCCTGCTCAATAGTAACTGAAACATCCCTGTGTTATCAGCACTGTTTCCAGCCCAAATCAAAAACATAGTCCCATACCAGCTACTATGAAGAGAATTAGCTCTGTCCTAGCCAAAACCAGCCCAACATAAATGGAATATTTTATTTTAAAGACTCTTTTTCCCAAGTAAAGATATGTGCATCTCCTTGAAACTAAAATGTTTCGTTATATGATGAGAATGTATCCCAGCTGTGATTGATGCAGCTGTTCATTCATGTTGTTCAAGATAAGCACAACAATACTGATTTAGCTTTTTTACTTAGTTGCTCTTTCTCTCTTGGATTAAAATTGTTTCTAGACTATCTCATTTGGTCTACCATACGTTCATTATTATTTCCTGACACCGGTATGACTTCTATAATTCCATTAACTGAATCACACTTGCCATAATTCCCCTGACAAGCAGATGTTTCAAATACTGTGTGTGTTTCAATGTGTAAGATCTGCTGCCTTGTGAGGTTCTTCTGTTCTGGAAATCAAGGTTAATTGGGCCAGCAGGCTTTAGAGAAATAGTTGATGAGTAGGATAGCTGCAGATCATGGTAACTGTTGCTGTCCAGTTGGTTATCTAAATTCCCAGTGCTTGCTTGTTTACTGACCTGTAAAATTCATTCTGTAAATGGATTCGAGTCAGTAAACAAAGTTACAAACATGATCCTACCACCCTCTACATGATCTGTTGTTGTCTGTCTGTGTATGGTCTCTGTACCTGTTCTTTTTTAGTGCACACATTAAAGTTCTTTTAAGCTAGCTTTTTCTTCTTATTTTTTTAATTCATATGTATTACCTTGTCCTGTGGTTGTAAAAAGCTATGTGCATAAGAAATATTAAGACCATAAGCCTGTTCGGTTTTTTTTTTAATTCACACTATTTGCTTTTTTAATCAGTAAGTACACATGTATTTAAAATCAGCTCAAAAGACCAGTTGGATTTTACTAGCACTTGTGTATTTTACTGTTTTATCCATCTGAATCTTAACATCACACATCTTGTGACTGAGAGAATAGACGAAGTCTCAGTGCTGAGAAGATTGAGAAAGTTTTTTTGTATTTTACCCAAAGTTTCTTGTTTTTCTCATACAATTCAATTTCTCTTTCTATATTCCATGGGCTGTCTTATTCAAAACAAAACAAAAGCACATTACAAAACCTAAAAACTTGCTCTCAAGTTGGTAGAGAAATGTCCCACCAGTTTAATTATCAAATGGATAATTAGCAAATGGATGGAATTCCTGAAGAATTAAGCCTATTTAACTTCTCAGATCTTTCCTTATGCTTTCTCATGGTTTGCAGGTAAATGAAATTGCATTTATAAACACACTGGAAGCTCAGAACAAGCGCCACGATGTGTTGAATAAACTCAAAGAATATGAACAACGTTTGAATGAGTTACAAGAAGAGCGGCAGCGAAGACAAGAGGAGAAACAAGCACGGGATGAGGCAGTTCAGGTACAATATGTCTGTAGCTGCAGGGGGACAAGGAAATATGTGTTTGTGTTTCATTTTGGCTCTGCACACATGAAAATACAGTTTCTCCTAATTCCTTTGAATTTTTTCCTAAGAGACCAGTTAGAATTTGCTTTTCTCTGGCTAGGAGCGCAAGAGAGCCCTGGAAGCAGAGCGGCAGGCCCGGGTGGAGGAGCTGCTGATGAAGAGGAAAGAGCAAGAAGCACGGATTGAACAGCAGAGGCAAGAGAAGGAAAAAGCACGAGAAGATGCAGCACGGGAGAGGGCCAGGTAACTTTGCAGTCGTTTCTTTGGTTCCCTTCACTGTTATCCTCCTCAGCAAACTGCACCTTCTCCGTAACAGCAGTACCTTCCTTGCTTGTCAGGCTTAGAATTTTAGAAAGTAGCATTAATAAGTATTCTTGATGAATGGTTTGAAAGAATAAATCAGGTGAGCCATCATGAATTCTGTAATAGACTTTTGTATTCCTTAGATGCATGCATAGTATAAGTTGCAAGGCTGTATTTTATTGTATTCATCTTAGTTTTATTGCTGACAAGACCTTGTAATAATTTGCCTTTTTCATATTTCATCTTAGTTTTGAAAGGAAACAAGATTAATGTACCCATGTTCTCCATTTCCTCCACTCTCCAGAAACTTTTGGACTTACTGGCATCAATTTGATTTCACCTTTTTGTAGACATCAGAGATTACATTTGTGAAAACAAATCCTGGAAGCCAGGCTTTGTTGCTTCTGCTACCTACAAACCACTTGGTTTATGGTTTTGCCCTTAATCAGAAGTTCATAAAGGGGATTTCACATGGACTCTTCTCTCTCTTTTGAGTCAGACATGAGGTGCGGAGAGAATGAATGTTGGTGTGTGAGAGAGGTTTACTTTCAAGTCTGATGCAGGGAAACTACATTTTGCTTGTTTAGTTTACCAAATTCTGTTGGTATTCACCTCCTATTACTCCTTCTTTTTCTATGGTTCCCTTGCTACAAGGATTCCATAAAACCTAGATAGAAGTTACGTTTTTTTTTCTGTGATGGATGATCACTAATGGTTCTTTGTACATTTTTGTCATGGCTTGTTTTCTCAAAATTGTCATGAAGAGGATTTTTTTTTTTCCCCCAAGTAAAATATTCAGGAATGTATTGATCACTTTTCATCTTCTGAAGTCATGAGTGACATCATAAAGAGATTCAGCTTTCCATTATGTGTAATGAATTCTGGGTAGGATCTATAGCCTTTCCCAGGGCTTCATGGACTTTTCCTCAATGTATTGAACCAAAAGTTCAATGAGAGAGAGTGAGTTGGAAGGGATCCTTCAGTATCTTATTTTCATTTGCAAATACTCGAGGAAGATTAGGAGTAATGGAGAATTTGGTTATGCTGTTTTGGAAAGATAGACACTGCATGTGTAAGGCTTCTGCATCTTCCTGAAATTTGAGGAAACCCTCTAAGTAAGCAAACGTGAGATAATTGTCCCATTGACATCTTTGCCTTCTAAGGTCTTCTGCAGTTAGATCTCGTCTAACGGCTCCAAGCATGTAATTCCTTGCTCTTTTTGTTTAATCCTTGTTAAATCTCCCACACCGCATTTATTTCCCTATGATATGTGAGGAGCAGCAGTTTCCCTTTGCCTTCTGTTGTATTGTGTGCCAGCAAATCTCCTGTATTTGTTGCTATAACACTCCATTTTCAAAGCTCTGTAGCTGATATTACAGTGCTGTGCTTGCACTTGTTTTTCTTTGCCAGATGTTGATTACACAAGAGAGATTTTTTTTTTTAGGTTTTTTTTAAATTTTTTTTTTTTACTTTTTCCATTTTTTTTTTTATAGTTTTGGGCAAGAGTAGGTGAGAATGTGTGTGTGTTGCCCTGCAATCTGGGGAATCTGTTAAGTCAGAATGGCCTCAGAGTCATTACATCTCCTTAATAGCAGTTCTGAGGTTTCTTTAACGTAGCAGAATGAGGGGAGCACTCAGTGTCCTGGTTTTGGTGTTCAGGGAGGGATGAGCTTGACAGGAAAATGGCTGTATGTCCCTTCCATCCTGGATTTCAGTGTGTTTTGGTGGAACCTTGGGCTATCATTTGGTGTTTTGTTGGGTTTTTTCTGCTGCTAGGATCTGGCTCATATCCTGAAGATTTAACGCTTGCTGGTATGAAGAATTTTTGCAATATCTGCTTAAAGTTTCTTTGGTATAAGCTTTACCATGTGCATCTGTTGGAGATTAAAGCATCTGTATGAATGGAATAGTGTACTTAAAACTGACTTTAAAAGCCCCTCTGCCCTTATAGTACCTCAACTTGTTTCCAGTCAGGTTTTAGTTGTAGTTTCAAAGTATTTTATATTCCAGAGGGTTGAAATCAATAATACGGAAAATTTTGTTCATGTCAATAGAAATCATAAAACTCTATCATGTACCCTAACCATGTAAAAAGAATGCTTTTCAGCAGGACTTGTGCAGGAGTAATGTTGATGCTGTGTAAATGGAAACTTGAGAATTTTGTTTCAAGTACTATTAACCCAAAGTATGAAATTATATTAATTTATTGTACTTCGTTGCATTAAACAAATATGGAAAAATGCAGATTGAAAGAAGTAGCTAAAATGAGCTTGTAGTTCAGTTTTCCTTTCTGTGCCTCACAGGAGATAGCACATAAGCTACCTGAAGTTTCTCATCCATAATCTCTTCCTCTTCCCCCTCGCACCCCTGCCATGCCCATGGCCGTTGTAAGAGTTCACTTTTCCTTTGTGAAAGAAAATTGTTTCGTGTTTATCGTCTGCTTTACTTCCTCCCCTGTCTTCTTTCCTCTCTACCTTTATAATTCTTTTGGCTTTTTGTTTTAAAATGTTGCCTTCACTGAGCCTTCTACTTTTATGAAACTGATCTTGGTTTCTAAAAAACACAAACAAACAGAAATCCACACGTAACAAAATCCATTGCAGCTTGGATAATATTCCTTATGTTAGCCTTTCTAGTTTTATCACTCAAGCTCCTTTAATTTTAGAATGCCTTTTAAAAACATGTGTTTATGAAGTCATTTAAATGAAAGTATCAGTATTCTCTGTTAACTAACTTGCTTTTTGTTGCTTTTCTTTTCTACTATCTTCAGCTTTGTTTGGGGGGTTCTTGTTCTCTATTTCAAATATAAATCTGTCAGTATTATTCATGCTTTACATTAATACAAGTTCTCCCTATCCTTATCTCTTGGTTAGAGATCGAGAAGAGAGGTTGGCAGCTCTTACTGCAGCTCAGCAAGAAGCCATGGAAGAACTGCAGAAGAAGATTCAACTGAAGGTAGAAAAGGATACGTTAGTTGAATCAGCAAGAAGCCATGGAAGAACTGCAGAAGAAGATTCAACTGAAGGTAGAAAAGGATACGTTAGTTGAATCAGCAAGAAGCCATGGAAGAACTGCAGAAGAAGATTCAACTGAAGGTAGAAAAGGATACGTTAGTTGAAAAATACATCAATATTTCTTTGTACAGTTTAATTCCATTTCTGTAATTCAATGTTGTTTCTTTGTTTCTTTTCCGTTCAGCATGATGAAAGTATTAGAAGGCACATGGAACAAATTGAACAGAGAAAAGAGAAAGCAGCTGAATTAAGTAGTGGAAGACATGCTAATACTGACTATGCACCAAAGCTGACACCCTATGAACGAAAGAAACAGTGCTCCCTATGCAATGTCATGGTAAGTTGGATAGAGGGGATACTGTTGGAATTGCAAGGCCAACCCAAGCCATGAAGCTACAAGTTCTGCTTCAGTCACAGATGGGAGCATTGCACATTCACTCTGTCCTTGCTCTGCTCTTGCCAAGTGCACCTTTATTCTTCTGTCTGTAAATCAGGTGGTTTAGGGAAGATTTGAAAGCACTGTAGATTTGTGGGTTATTACTTATCTCTGCTAAGAGAAGCAAGAATTCAGGAGCATCAAATGGAAGAAGGTAGTTAAAAGATAGATTTAAAGTTCTTTACATAGCAGGCAGCTGAGCTGTGAACACCTTTGTATAAGATCCTGTGGCTATTTGAATTTGCTGTGAGTTCACGGGTTGACTGGCTAGGTTTCTTTGGATTGAAATTCACTGGAGGATGCAGAGAAGCCACACCAAGCTCAAGAAATTCTTGCATTGAGTTTGGTTGGATGCTTAAAAGTGTTGGAAGGGAGAAGTAGTGTTCGCTTTGCCTCCGCTGTTCCTTTGGTATCTTGTTCTCTGGTCGCTGTTGGAAGCCAAGTACTCGGCCTGGCAGACTCCCAGCCTCAGCAGGGTGTCTGCTTGTGTCTGCCCTCCCATGTCCAAGGAATGGTGGAGAAGTCCTGCAGTCACTGAGCCAAGGCTGGGAGAGCTCTTCTCGGGGATAACTGGTTTCACTGGTTTGCAGAGACTATGCATTGCTGGAGCCTTATATGCTACTAAGCATTATTGCTCTTTAATTGCTGAATTAAGCAAGATTGCCTGGGATCACCTCAGGCAGTGCTGCAACAGAAACGCAGGCTCAGCACTGGAGTCTTGTATACTTACTGATCATGCATTTCAGAATCAAAATCCAATATATGAAATTAGATTGCAGTGAAAATGAGAGGAGAAGCTAAGATTTTTTTAAAAATCTGTTACTACGTTGCTGGCTAGCAAATAATTCTGTAATTTACTGTTAAGTCTTGCATAAATTAGGTTGAAGAGTAAAGTACTGTGCTTGAATTTCTGATCATACTCCTGACAAATTGGCATATTTTATATGATATTTTAAATGCTGTTATTTATACATTATGGAACTTGCAAAGGAAAAATGACTTTTAAGTCATTGTCATTACAGATTTCATCAGAAGTGTATCTTTTCAGTCACATTAAAGGGAAAAAACACCAACAAGCTGTGAGAGAAAACAGTAGTATACAAGGACGAGAGCTTTCAGATGAAGAAGTGGTAAGTTTTGTACTATTTTTTTCCATATCACTTCTAGTTTTAAGTGCCATTCAGCTGAGTAGCCTATGAAAGTCTTGAAAATTCTTATAAAGGAATTGAACAAGACTATTTCTGTTAGCATGGGAATCATAGCAGACTACCAATGAAAAGGAATGAAAGAAACAGTGCATTCAAATACTTCAGGCAACTGCCATTTGAAATAGATTCTTTATAATGTGTGACTAATTGTTTTTCTATTAATCAAAGGCATTTTTCCTCTCACTATATTTATCTTTTCGTCATAAAAATTTGATATCAGCAGGTATCAGCATTCTGCTTTTTTCCTCTGTTGCTTTTTGTTGCTTAAAATACCTCAGTCCCTTTTTAGATAATCAGATGTGCTATCCTATGCATCAAGGTCCATATTGTAATTATTGAAAATTTTAGTGCTAAATTACTTTAAAATGTAAGATTGGAAACATTTTGTAAGTATTAACATTACTAAGAAGAATAATAGTTTTTCAGTAGCTTCTTTTGAAAAGTTGGGATTTAGGATGATTTTTAGGAAGCATTGAGGACATTCTATATTAAATCAAGAGACTGTGCTGTTTTGTAGAAAAGACATCTGAATAGTTGTCTGATTTAATTTTTCATTGCTGCTGCTTGAATTGAACTACAGTATTAAGTCAAGGCCTTTTCTATGGAATGTGAGTTCTGTCACATTCAAAAAAATTTGTGAATGCCCCTGTATTGTATCTATAAGGTGTTAGGAGGAAATACTGTGCAAGCCAGTTCTTCAGTGCTGATACAGATTTCAATTAATTGTGTTTGGAAATCTGTTTCCAGCCAAGCTGATTCTGATGACACTGTTCAGTAGTTCTAATTTTTTCACTTTCCTTCACAATTCTTGTTACTATTTTTATTTACTGATATCTTCGTTTTCAGTTTCTTATATCTGGTTGTAACATGTTTTCCCTTTTAAAAAGCTTTGGAAGTTAGGTCTCTGAGGCACTGGAATCCACAGAGGTGGTTATCACTGAAGAAAGAGATAATTTGAGAGATACAGTAGTCTGGAGGAATAAATGTTTGCTGAGTTGCACTTTGCCTACCCCTTCCCAACTGTAATGAAACTACATAAACTTTCTTTTCAGTTTCTTTTTTCCTCTTGGGCAGTGGTTAGTGGGGGTTGTGTGATTTTATGTTTGGATTTCAGACGCCAGGCTTACCTAGCTGGATATGTGGGAGAGGGCTCCATACTGCACCCGTTTGTCTGGAAGTACCAGCTGTGAGGTTTCCCAGAATCTTTCCTGTTGGAACAGGCACCAAGTGTGGGCAGTCCCTGGTATTGACAATTTCATGGATCTCTCTGGCCTTTACTGGTACCTGGCCACTGTGGCTGAAGTGTGGTCCTTACTGGAGAGCTGGCTCAGATGAATCTGGAGGAAAACAGAGAACTGGATTTTCTTTTGACTGGGCATTCTTCACGTCTAATTTGATAGCTTAACAATTCCAGTTTCCAGAAGAAGGGATCATGTACCAACAGCTGCATTTGCACCCAGCTGGTGAAAAAGTTCCACTAGAGGGCACAGAGATCCTGATTTTTGTACTTAAATCCAGAGTTTGTCAGCAAAACATTTCAATGTGAACTTAAGACCAAGATTAAGGTTAAATGTGTGTATTTCTTAAAAAATGCTTAGTGCAGGAGAGAAAGGAGAGAGCAATTTTAACTGAATGAACATCTGGAGGATTGCTGTAGCAGATTTTAATATCCTTAATCAAGGTGGTGCATAGTATTTGGCATACTGGCAACGTGTAGATGTTTCCATTGTTACATATTTTATATACTTTCTATCACTATATCTCAATTAGTCAAAGTATAAAATTCTGAACTATATTACTGCAATCTGAAATTTCCTAGGCCTGGGGCCCTCTCTGTTTTTTGGGTTTTTTTTCCCAAAGAGCAATAGAGCAGTAGTAAGATATGTTAGAGATATGGTCAGTGTAGAGTAGGAAAACAGTTTTATTTATGGGAGCAATCTGCTTTGTGTACCTCTTTATTCAGCATGCATAGTTAATGCCATCCTCACAGCTAAAGCATTCAGTAATTTCTCACATTTTTAAATACTTGAGAAAAAAATTCAAAGTATCATATAGAAGTAAATAGATATTTCAGGGAAGCTTTATAGTAGTTGAAGTTACTTATCACTGTTTTCAATTTTTTAGTCAGTGAAGGTAACTCTAGTGAGAACACACTTGTGCTACTTAAAGTTATTACTTGTCATCTGTGATGTCTTTAGATTATATATGTCTTGTCTGTGACCCTTCTTCTTTGACATAAAAGATTTTATTTATATCACCTTTGACCTAATAAAATTTCACCTTTAACCTTATGCACTTGACACCTCAGATAACTTACTCTTGATCTTTGACTCATTTTGTGTTCAGCCTGTTCACTATAATAGGTAGCTGCCTAGGAAAAAAGCTTTTTCAAAATTGTAATCTGATCATAGGATTTCTTTACTATTACTTGAGAAATCCCAGGTTTTGAAATATTTTTGGTTTGTCCATATTGGTATCTCAAAAGGTAAGATTTAGATATCTCCATAAGACTTTAGAAAGTGATTTAAGCAAATGATGATATAATTTCTCTTCACGCAGTAAGGATTTTTATTGGTTGACTGTAAGCAAAAAGTTAAAAACTACTAAATGGTCATGGACACTGCTTCCTCTGGGCCAGGTGACTGGTAGGAGTTGATCTTGTCAGATGTAAAAAGAAGCTGGTACATTCTAGGGGTTTTCTCCTTGCTATAGTATCTACAAGTTGTGTAATTTTACAGACATTTTCAGAGATAAAAACAGACTTCGTGTTGGAGCAGTATTGCACTGGTTTGGAATTAAGTGTGTATTGTGTTTAATTCCAGCATGTCTTGTGCAGGAGCTGACAGCTGGTATTAGATCACCAGGAAGGTGAATTCACTTGTGGATGTGTTATGCTTGGTGAAAGGCACAAAGAAAATGGTTTTGCTATGAATGAAGATACTAAAAATGAAAAAACATGAATTTCGTTCTCAGATTGTGTGACAGCTTCATTTCATCTCAGCCTTGTGTTTTCTTCATTTGGAGCTTTATTAGTCTCCAGCTGAAACAGGTGGAGCTTTCTCTTCCAACAAACATCTCTTAGTTTTGAAACAGTGGTTACCATGTGAAAGCAAATTAAGTTCTATTCATGTTTTTTACTTCCTTTGTAACTTTGCTTTTGTATGGCCTCTTACAGATACATTAATTCACCTAGCTGGTAAAACTTTCAGCAGGCTAAAAGTCATCTTTACTATATGTGAAGCTTTCAGTGCTGTCACTGTCCCACATCATTTCACCATTATCTTCAGTGCAGTAACAACGTTCTGCCTACATTATCTCTCTGCTTAAGTGCCTGGCTTCTTCCATCAAACTCTCTGCTTAACCTTCTTTTGCATTGCCATTTTCTATGCTATTGATTTCCCGTCCCCTCTCTCAATATCCACATTGCTTTCAGTTCAGCGAGAGATGTAAACAGTGTAAGCAATTTGCTTTCATTGACTTCACTGGAATCAATTAGTATGTTTGTAGTCCTGACTAATTGCTTTGCTGAATTAAAGCCTGTGTGGCACAAAGGCCTCACTGAAAAGGTGCCTGCATAAGCCATAGGACAACACCTGGTGATTTCATTAGGCTGAGGAGTTTCTGCAAGGACATTGTAGATGTTTTCTCCCACTTATAACTCCTACAGATTCATTTTTATGCCACTCTGCTTTCCCTTTTGTCTTTGCCTTTCTTGCCTCTTCTGGTTTGTTTTTTGAAATACACCCAAGAGCTCCCTTTGAACCATTGTCCCAGCTCTCGTCTGTATCCCCTGGCGTTTAAATGCCATGGTTTAGAGGTACTTCTAGAATATAAATCATGTCATTCCATGTGGTCTGTGAATGTTTCTAATAAGTTAAAAGTACTTCTAAAAACCAGATGAAATAGATAACTTGGCAGGGTTGGTTAATTTATATAAGGTGCATGCTAAAATTTTATGTATTCCAAAGCAGGATGGAGGAATATTAATGAACCTTTATTTTGCATATGTGGAAAATGTGCTTTTTTATATCAGGAGCGAAAACTGACTCTGTTGTCATTATATATGGGAAACAAAGAACTTCTAAGAGGTGTATTTTGATCAAATGAAAACATAATCCCATGATGGAGCAGAGGGGTGGTTGTTGTCTGAAGACTGGAAGCATTAGAATGTGAGGGTTTATATAAAGACATGGTTGGTTCAGCCCACCCATGTTCCTTTAAAAAAAACAGCTGGCCAATGGCTAAAGCTCCCTCTGGAGTGTGGCTGCCCAGTTGGCTGGGGCTGCAGTGGGAGCCTTTTCTGGCCCAGCTCTGCCCAGGCTGCAGCAGACTGTGAATTACAGAGTGCCTGCCTGTGCTGGCAGCTTCCCCAGGTACGGACACCGGCACTGGCAGCATCCTGGGCAGGATGTGGTGGGGGCCTGAGGCAGAGCTGTGCTGGGACCAGTGCTGTGCCAGCCAGGTGAGGGTTATAGCCAGCACTACACACAGGCAGAGTTCGTGTTCACAGCAGGTAGAAAGCTTTCTAAAAGCTTTTTAGGGGTGAGGCGTTGTTTTTCTGAAAGAAATGGAGCTGTTTTCCTAAAGTTGTGTTCTGCTTCCATTATTTCTTGCAGAGGAAATTACTGAGGGAAAAAGTTGTGGGAATAGTTTCATGCCTGACCCTTGCTCTTTTTCTTTTGTGTTTACAAGGAGCTTTCTTGTCTAGAGACATGGTGATGCCAGGATTTTGTTAATTTTTTTTTAAATTCACTATGTTTTCATTATAATTAAACTATATATAACTATTGTTTTATTGCTTCAGCTTTAGAATTATTGAAAAAAATGCTTTTGTTTTCCTTTCTGAATCAGAGTGTTTTCAAGTTCTTCTATTTAAATGAATAATAGTGTTCCCTGAACTCCTGTGGTAGCCTGTCTAAAAGATATGATTAAGCAAAATGGAAAATAATAACACTGAAGGTGATCAGGTTTTTAGTTTCATCTCATAGAGGAGTGTGAGGTATTTATACCTGTGCGTATGTGGTCTTTTAAAAGTCATTATACACAGTTAGTAGTTCCTTTTTTTATTCTGGAGCATTCATGTATATGTTACCTGTCTGCTTGTATTCATAGAATCACAGACTGGTTTGGGTCAGAAGGGACCTTAGAGCTCATCCAGTTCCATCCCTCTGCCATATGCAGAGACACTTTCCACTATCCCAGGCTGCTCCAAGGTCTGTCCAACCTGGCCTTGGACATTTCCAGGGATGGGGCATCCATAGCTCTGAAGTCTGTGTACCCAGCATCTGCAGCCTTGCTCTTGCCCTGCTGCGTGTCTGCCCTTCACCTCTTCTGACATTTGACTGCTCCATTATGACCATTACAGCACAAGGAGATGGTCCTGATTCAGCTCTGGTGATACTGAAACCATTTCAGGGTAATATGGTGGTGCAGATGTTTTGCTCGTATGTAGAACAATATTCCTGTTTGTTTTATCCACAGACTTCATAGTAAATTCATTTTTTTTCTTGGCATCTGATTATAGTTCAACAGTAGCCCATTTTTCTTCTCTATTGCTCAGTGGAAACAATCTGTAAATCACTTGCAAACAAGAACTCCCCATCCCAGTAAAGCCTTGGGTTCTGGTTGAGTTGGTTTTACTAAATTTTTTTTTCCTGAGGAAAGAAGGATTTTTTTTAGAGAAGGGTTATGTGTTGCTAGAGGAGTGGAACTGGGCCAAGCATGTGTTGTCCAGTTTTGTTTATGGATGTTTCATATCTGTTGGATACCTGTGGTCCTGTCAGCCCAGGAGCTCTGGCCATGTCATCCTGCTGTGAAAGCTTCTGTCCTAGAAGACATTGTCATGAACAACAAGTGATTATAAAGTCTAATCCATGATGCAGCTTGCAGAAGGTCTCTCAGTACTCCATACATCAATTCTAGTTTTTTGTACTTTGCATAGCAATGGCTTCTTACCTTTAATTTATTATAAAGTGTTGTTTTTCTTGGCAAAAATGTACGTGATTAATTGTTTATTGGCTGTGCCTTTAATTGTGATAGATCACTGCCAGCAGCAGCACTGTTCCTATTTTTGGCTTGGATATCTTGAATATTCACAGCCAGTCATAAAAACCACTGCTGGCAGGCCCAACTGCACTCTCATCTCCCCCTTTCTCTTGGTTGTCCTTGCAGCCACATGGTAATGTCAGTGCTTTCCAGCTTTCCTCCCTCATCTGCAGGGATGCTTTCCATGTCCAGGGTGCGCAATTCTCATTCTCACAGAAGAAACACCTTTTCTTTGCCTTCTGTTCCCACACTTTGGAGTGACAAACGGGAAAGGGAATGATACTGTAAATCTGAAGAAATACCTTAATCTACTATTAAGAATATTATTTGTTATTTATCTTAGTGGCAGATGGTCGTATCCTTGAATTTAGGGACAAGCAAGGTTACTGAAACTGCAGTAACTGTTAGCAGTAAAGATAGTATTTAGTTTGGGCATGCTAAAAAGCAGGATTAGTCCTTTATGCAAAAAAAAAAATTAAGTCCAAGATGTCAAGGAAAAGCTAGTTTTACAATGAAAGATCACTCTTCAGTTTTGAATTAATAATAAAATTTTTTTAGTACTTTCAACTCACCTTCTAAAGTACAATCTGGCACAGAAATGTGAATAATTAAAATTCTCTTTTTGAGAAAGTTGTATATGAATATTCATTATGTTATAACCTGTTTCTTACATATGTAGCACCTATAGTAACACTTATTAATTCATATAAATGAGGAATACCTCCCTTATTTTGAATCTTCATATTTTGGAGTGGATCATTGCTTGTGGTCCTATAATAGTATTTGATCTCTTAATGATTAAGAATTAATGATAATTTGTGTTTTAGGCTGTCATTGTTTAAAATTGATGGGTACTACTGTTATAACTCATAGTCTGCTTCAGCATCTGTTTTCCATATTAAATATTGTCCTAGGTTATGAGGAAAAAATAAAATAGTGAAGAGTTTTGTTGAAACACGTAGTAAAATCATGAACAAGTATTCCTGTGGTAACGTAATTTAGAATTGAACCATAAAAACCCCTTCAAAATATGGCAAATATATCCCTAAGTGATTATATACACAAGTAAGAAACCATTATTCCTGACATTGGTAATAAATAGTGAAAACACTTTTTAATGATTTTCTACAGTTACAGGATATTGTTTATTTTGAAACAGTTAGAGATGTAAATCCAAAAGATATATGTGGGCTTCAGAATAGTTACCTATTGATTTGCTAGAATATATATCCTTATGTACCTTTATGAAAAATGGTCAGTTTGATATATATTTTTATATTAAAATGGTAAATGAATGATAGATATTATTATGTGATATAAGCTACTACTAGTATTTCTTTATAGTCTTCCTCGTGTTTATATTTTAATGCTGATACGAGAGGGCAAGTAACAGCAAGTGTTTGGAAGTTCTGCAGACTGAATTTAGATAAATAGCTAGAGACAGATGTTTTTCAAGTTGTCTTGGTCTGCAGAACTGGTTTAGAAAACTCAAAAGAATGCCTTTTCTTTCAGAACTCGGGGATTCAAGGCTGGAACAAATACAAAAATAATAAGAATAACCAGTCTTACAGTATTCTGGCATTTCTGCTTCAGTTCTGGACAGAATCCAGATATATAGAAGGGAATGAAAATGAAAAAGTAACAGAGGGGGAAAAAATCCTATAAACTCTTCAGATTCAGGAAGGTCAGTTTGGCTCAGTTTTTTGTGTGAAAGTCCCAATAGCCAGGAAGGTTTTCCACTTCTGTGATTTGTTTATAAATAATGGAAGCAGAGGTAGCAAGCCCTGGGTCACACTCTGTAACGTGGATGGCCATGGCACAGCCAGGCCTTTCCTGCTCTTGCTGGGCAGGGGATTTCACTGCAGTTCTGCCTCATGCAGGACCCTTCAGAGCTTAGAGCAGGTGCCAGGAAATCCCTGATATCCTGGTGCTGCTTCTGGCCACTCCTGCCTGGCTGGCTCCAGCCTGGAGCAGTTCCAGAGGGTGCCTTCCCTGGCTGTTCCAGCCCGTGTTGGGGGGAACACAGTGCTCGGTAAGGGCCAGTGAGGATCAACGCCCAGAACAGAGGGTCTGGAGTTGTGACTGCTCTGCAGCAACACAGCCAGGCTCTCCTTTTCTTCTTGGCTCAGGCTCTGCTGCAATATTGTCCTGCCTAGGCAGGCTTGCCCTAGGCAGAATTCGTAAAAAGGCAACACTTACTTAAAAAGAGGGGAATGGGAAATAAGTATTTGTGTTATGGTTACTCCTAATTTTGTAATGAGGGAATTTTGTTAGGAAGAATTCTGTTTGGCACACTTCACAATTTAATAATGTTTCTATTAATATTTTCTGAGTAGTGGAATGAGTAGTAGCTTATATGTAATACAGAGAGCCAAGTGTCACAGTCAAAAGGATGGGGTAGGAACATAATTTTGCAGTTGTGTTCGGGTTTGATAAATACTTATATAGCCAAGGTTTCATCTGCCAAGGACAGATACATGGATGCTTTTGCTGTAATCTGGACATTAAATGGGAGAACTAATGAAGAGCATTGATCTTGTGAATGGGTATTGTATGAAGAGGATGTCAATCAGGACATTTCTTCTCCAGCTGTTATATTTTCTGTAGATGACTGAGGTTCAGAATCCAGTTTATGGTATGGTTTTCATCATGCAAGCAGGAGTGGACCCTGCTCAGCTATATGGCATTTTAGCATTTTGTAGGATTTGTTACACTGTCCATGGAAAACTTCGCAAGTATGTTTGTTCTGGAGTCTGAAAAAATTACTTTTATTTCAGAGGATATTGATTATAATGCTGTTATCCTTGTAATGTAAACATGTCATATAAGAAAAAAGGGTGTAATTCAGTGTATAGAGAAAAACTTGGTTATAAGAAATGCTTAGTCCACTAAAATTATCAGCATAGATTTTGTAGTAGATTTTGTATTTCAGGCAGTTGAATGGGACTAGGCAATAACCAGCAAGAATGTGACTTCAGGGGGTGGCCTTATTAGTTTTAGCTTTAATGGTTTTGGCAACTCTGTTTCTCGTGTAGTTTGTAGATGAGGCCCATCTGTTGCATTTGGAAACTTTCAGGATTTCAGTGACTTGACTAAAACTCAGTTGAGAATGGAGGGAGAAGGAGGGAATAGCAAGGACATTTCTTGTAAATAATCTCATTTCCATGTGCTCTGTGGTGCATGCAGTTTTACATGGGCATTTAATATTAGTCCTTATCATCTCACATGTAAATAAAGCATTGAAACTTACAGAAGTTTTAAAAATTACTTCAGTGTTGCATAAAAAATATTGGAGGTTATATGGCTTTGTCAAATAACAACATGTGTCCACACAAAATGGCTCTAAATGTCACATGGTATGTATTTACTATATTACTTTTATGCTTCATGGCTATTTCAGCTAGAGACTGAGGGTCTTCCTCTGAGACATAGGTGCAATAAACCTTGGGATTTTTAAAAGTAACCTTTAGCTTTGGTGAATGTGTGTAAATAACACTGGAGAGAAATAGCAGGAGTATTTCTACTCTAATGGATCACTGAGCCATCATCACATGAGTATAGAGGAATATATACAGGTGATCATGAAAAAATACATCAGCAATCAGTTCTTGTTTCCATATTTTGCAGCTGTACATCCCAGCATAGAACAGTGGCTGCTCTTTGTGGCACAGATTCTGCCACCTTCATGAAAGCTGATACCTTCCTTTGTGACATTGTTGATCTCAGCTCTGCAGCTCAGCGGATGAGTATCAAGTATGAAAAATGATGGCAGAAATCTGATATGTAATGACCATCATAGTTGGCTCTGTTTTACTACTGAGATTAAAAGTGTCCTGTTAGGACAGAACAAGCAAAATTAGTATATTATACAAAAACCTTTAAAACAGAGCTTCAGAGAAATTGTGCAGCTAAAATTGATATGGCTGAAAGAAACTGCACTGAACATTTTTGGTAGAAGTGAGTACAGATCTTAATGAGAGGAAGCTTTTGTTAAAAACGAGCCTCTACTTAATAATACTTTGAATTTATAATAGTCTAAACTCTCCAAAGATCTGTTGATTTACTAATATCTGGGGATTTGTGGCCAAAATGTGCTCAGCATAGCACAGAACCAGGCCAGTAATGACCCTTCATGTTGCCATAAGAAGAAACCCAGAACGCTTTAAGGGATAGGATAAATTAATTTAGTTTCAGAAATTCTTACTGTATTTAGCATTTACTTATATAAAAGTAATAACCAAAAAAGTGAAAGGCTTTCAGGAAGAAATGACTAGATGACCCAGTTATTCTGCATTACCTTTATTAGAAGTACAAACACCCACCACAAAATTGATGAGTTTCATTATTACTTAAAGGATGACAGAAGTTTGCTTTGAAAACACTGCACTGGCCTCATTCCCTTTCATGCTCTGATGGTTGTTATTTGTGGTATGCTAAGCTGGCCAACTAATGGCCATGCAGGTAAAATTACTCATCAGTTTAATTATTTAAAGGATTGGACTTCCTGTACTTCAGCGTCACTCAGTGGATTCTAAAACCTTAATTTTTTTCAGGTAACTTAATAAACTATCAGGGAGCTTAATAAAACATGGGATAAATATTTTTACCCTGCCCTGAAGGGTGATGTAGCAGCACCTATATTCAGGTGCCAGTTGTCACCCAATACTAAGCTATTAGTTGTACTTGTTTCACACCTGAATGGTGTCGATCTGCCCACGGTGATAATCCCACGCTTTGATGTGTACCTTCAAAAAGGGGTTGCTTTTGTGACACAAGGTGTTATTACTCTAGTCTGACTTTAATGAGCTGTATGTACGAAGTCTGATATTCATCCCCACCGCCCCACGTGAAAGCCGAGAACTCTGAGAACCGTCATTCACAGAGGTGCTTGAGTTCCTGTGAACAAAATGTGTGTCACCATCGTGGGTGCTCTCTTGGCCCCACAGGCTGGGGGATGAATGTGCTTGTTGAACCCTGTAGTTCTCCTCAAGTCATCAGCTAAGCCACAGATAAGATGATGAAAGAAGAGATGTGTCTGCGAAGGGGGTGCAAAGCTCTGTCTCCTCTTCTGCCAAGCACAAGTGGCCCCGTGGTCACAGTTGCCCTTGTGGCTGGACAGCAGCCTGGCTGTCCCTGCTGTAGGGTGGTGGCCGTTCCAAAGTGCAGTCATAACTTCATTCAGTTCTGCTGTTGCTTTGGAGCAATAGTAGTTGGAAGATGTGATGAACCAAAATCCCATCTTCACTGGAAAATCCCAAAGTTTCACTGCTGAACAAAGATGTACAACTGCAGTAACAGTCCTTGTCAGTCTTGTGTGTTACAAGTGCTGCATCTCACTGGAGATGTGGTTCTAGGGTGTGCCAGTTCCCTTTGGAAAGCAGGGATGTACATATCAAATCCCACTGAAATCATTCATAAATGTCTTTTTTAATAGATGTCACAGGTTAAGTACCTTGAAGCTTGGTAGCAAAGCAGCAGTTCCATAGTCTATCCTGAGAACGTCCATTCTTTTCTTAACATTGTCAAACTCAAGCTTGTTTCCTGTAAAGTTTGAACCTAATAACCAGATTTCTGGTTTTTAAAAGAAATTGAAGGGAAAAGCTGTTTTTAAGTGGCTGTTGAAGGATACATCTCTCTGAGGAGACAAAACTGAACTGGGATTTCATAGCCAGGATGGGGATGGTTTATGTTCTGCACTGCTGCAGCTTGGTTAAGAACTAACTCATTGCAATACACTCATGCTCCAAGGACACAGCCTTTGGAGATACCTTAAGAAGGATTTCTTTTAAGCACTTCTTGCTAAAATTAAGTGGATAATATTAAGGGCAGGGAAAATGTTTACAAAAGCTGTTGAAATTACGTTCCCTGTGGCTATAACAATCTGTAACAATAAGCATGGTTTGAACAACTTGGACAATCCATTGAGGAAAAGCTTCAGGTGTGCTGGGAGTTAGGCTGGGTAGGCAGGAGTGCAAAGGTTAAGTCAGCATTACCTTTAGAATTTGCTTAATGTTGGATTTCTATGTCTAATACTAATTCAGTAGAATTAGAGCTACCAATTCAGTATTCATTTTGCATTCATATGATTTAAAATAGATATTTCATTTACTATTTTCACCAGATATATATTCCTAGGTTATATCATGCAGCAATGCTTTCCAAAAACTAAACGGTCTTTTTCCAGGAAATTTCAGAGATTTATTTTATTTTCAACAGGAGTAATATTTTCCTGAATCAGTGAAGGAAAATATAGGTTGTTTTCTGGAAAATACTGTCTATAAATTTTTTTAGCACTTCACCTTTTACTTTGAATTTTAAGGATACTTATTAAAAGGATTGTGGCTGATTGTGGCTTTAATAATATTCAAGAATAAATCATCCTAATAAGCAACGGTGACCTGTACTTTGTAAGAAAAGAGATATAAGCCTCAGTATATTAAAAATTGTGTAAATATATTCTAATAACTGGCATTAAACTACTTGTTCAGCATTTTTTCTGTGGGGAACTGAGATTTTTCCAACTGAGATTTTTTTATTTCGCTTAAATTCAAATTTGTTAATGTGAAAGGAAAAGTAATACTGCTATTAATAAATGGTAACCTTGTAAGTAGTAAATAGTAAATATATATTTCAATGTATTTTAATGAAAGTTAAGACAAGTTTAGATTTTCATGAAGAGTTAGGATAAAAACCAGAATTAGCTTATTTAATATAATGAGTTATGTTGGTAGGGCAGGTTTCATGTAACTGTAAAAGGCAGCTTGGGGGACAGGGGATGTCAGTTTGGAGTTCCTACTTGTAACAATTTCTTGAAGATAAGGCATAGTATTTCTTCTTCTTCTTTTAATAATTTTTTTCTCTTTCTAGAAAATACATGACTTGTTCTCTCCAATGTGAAATAATCTCTTTCCCAAGATTTATTTTACAATTTGGCTTAATTTTCATAACCTTTTGTTAAATATTTGCCACTGTTTTTTTCCTGGGAAGATAATCTGTGATCTCCATCACGTATTATACCATTAAATATTATTTCAATGTTTTCTGCAGGAGCACCTGTCATTAAAAAAGTACATTGTGGACATTGTGACTGAGAGTTCTGTTCCTGTGGAGCCATTAAAAGATGGAGAGGAGAAACAGAAAATTAAAAAGAAAGCCAAAAAGCTAAAGGCACGGATGAACTCCAGGTAGTACAAATTGCTTTTTTTTTTTTTTTTTCTCTCTCTGAGTTTTGGTCTAAACTTTACCTTTTGTCCTCTAGTATGAGTTCAGTGAAAGGCTGAAAAAAATGTAAAATTATTTGCTTTGGGAGTGTCTTGAAAATAACACTGATGAGCCTAATTTATGGCCACTTTCTCTGATTGAGAAAGAAAACTGAATATCGATCTGGAGCCCTTGGTTTCACCTGTTAAGAGCTTTTCTCATAATTGGATGCCAGTGCCCTGCCAAAACTGTAGCCTCTTCTAGCATACAATAGCATGTTTAAATTTGTGTAAACCATGCCTATTTTTCTTTCTAGCTATTGATTTTTAAATGAAGTATCAAAGAAAATCAATAGTAATCAACAAATAGAAGTCAGCCTTCTGTAGTGTCAAATCCCATGACTAAATTTAATCATTTTTTGTTGCCTGTCACAACAAGAAGAAAGTTAAAAATATCTTAAAGTGGAAAGTGAGTTGTCAGACGTGCAATTTGTTCTTAGTCTAAAAAGTGACATCTGCAAATCAGTGTGATGTGCAGGACATCATTATATCATGGAGTGGCAGTGTCACTTTTCATAGCTGAATAGTCCCCTGCTCAGGTTAGTGCTCAGCTGAATATCATGACATATTTTTGCATTTCTCTCTAAAATTACTTCTCAGGTAGGTTAGAGTCATTGTTACATATTTTCTCCACCTTTTTAAGCAAGAAGGGTTTCAAGTAAGAGAAAAAAGCCTGCATGGATTTCTAGATCTATAGTAGAAGTGAAATGTTTTATTAACTCATAGTAGTGCTAATAATGGCACATCAGTCTTCAACACCACAACACTTTTACAATGTCCTATTTTTTCTAATTGCTCTCCACTTTGGATGAGCAGATCCACTATCTGAATATCACATTGGAACATGCTGTTGAAACTAGATTATGTTCTTCCAGGTTTCTGGTTGCTCAAGATGCAGAGTTATTCGTATGACCTGTTGATTTAATGCAGTTATTGGTCCAGTTTTAATTATTTCTCCAGGGTTGCTTCTGTTGAATTTAGTCAAAGATTTGTCAGACCTCAGAATGCAGCTTCAAATAATAATTTGTTGTTGGCACTGGTGGGAGAAAAACTTTTTCAGAACATTTCGAATTCTTATGTGTCAGACTGCTGGATGAGTCAGCATATTCATCATCAAAAATTGTATTTAAAACTGTAATAAAGGGGTATCATTGTATAAAGGTGATGTACTGTTGAAAAATACAGTGAAAGTTTCAAAATCTAAGAGTGTTATTGACAAGACATGACATATTCTTACTCTTAAAGGGCAGCTAAAATTTTCAGTGGGTTTGCTTGAAGATAACTCAGAGTTAAATAGAAGATTTTCTAGTGTCAACACAAAAGACTTAGTAATAAAAATGTCCAGTAGCATCATAAAACAGAGGTATTTTGATGTTGATAATTCAGTTTCATAGGTGTTAGCAGATGACCTACAGACCATGCTTTAGTATATGTTTGCAACTCTTCCTCTTTCCTAGAAAAAGAAATAGTTACAACAAATTCCCTTACACCTCAGCACTTGAAGTGTTACATTCATTTCAGTTTCTAGGAAGCTGTGATATATTAAACTGGAAAAAATTAAGGACTGCATCCAGATAGGTTCCTGTTGCTCTCCTGAGTTTCCAGACTTTAAATCACTCTTGCAATATCAAAGCAATGAAGGGCAGAGGTGAATGAGGGGACAAATGGTGATCAATGGGATATTAGATGTGTTGAGAAGTTTTGTTAGTCTTATTAATGATATTTATAACCCTAAGCCATTTAACTGGTGCTATCAGTAACAACTGATATATAGGTAAGTAAATTATCTCAGGTTATCATGTACATGCTGCTAGCAGAAGAATACTTGGGTACTCACACAGGAAAAGCAGGCTTGGTGAAAACTAATTTAAGCATTGGAGGTGTGGTTATCATATAGGTGATATATGCTTTGCAGGGGATTTAAAGCACTGCAGCCATGTGCATTTCCTAACAGGTATTCTGGGTGGTTATTCATGTTTGACTGACTTGCCTGTACAAAAGCTGAAATGTGTTGTTTCTGGCTAAGAAGGCAAAAGGTTAATAAAGGAATCTCACCTTTGTGTTTAATACTAAATTCAGCTGTGATTAATAGCTTTATTAATGGCCCACAAATCAGAGCCAGTGGTGATGTAACAATATTTGCATGGAGCATAAGTTGGAATGGCCAAGCAAACCAAGGGAAAATCTGAGTAGCTTTGGGAAACTTGAGCCATTTGGGTGAACAAAAAATTTAGAGAAAGGTTTAGTGTATGTGTCTGAGGGAAATGTATCTGCATCAGTGTAGTGCCTGGATTAGTTCTGCTCTGTGTATGTGTGTGTTGTTAAAAACAGGTTACAGATTGTCACTGTGCATCCTGCTTTGCTCCACGAGTGGCTCATGGGTTTCACCTGTTGGCACAGGCTGGCTGGAGTGAAAACAAGCACTGGAAAAAAGTCTGGTCTCCCGCTTCCGACTTTTTGGCATATGGCCAGTGTAAATAATACTTTTAAGAGACTGAAGAGGTTGTGTTTCTGTTTCCAGCAGTAAAGCAGTCCTTGTGGAGGTGTTTAGATGCTGTTTGCCTAACATTCATTATGTTACAATACAATCAGTAGTTACGTAAAAAATGCTCCTGTGCCTGTAAATATAACCAGTTATTTGTATGTTAATTATAATCTCTCTGATGTATTAATCTGATCTGCACTATATGTCTTAAGTTACTAATATTTTATATAATAATCATATTTTATCATAACAATACAGTGTAGCATTATATCACTAATAATTTTACAGTAGGCAGTAGATTACTACAGTTGTATGTGTCACTTGTGCAATTTTCTACCATTTGAAAAGCCAACTTAAATACGCCATTTGTGTGTAGATGTTATTCTAAAGTAGTAATATTAATCATAAATTGTTAATGGCCAGTAGCTAAGCACCAGTATGGGTTATGGTGGGGCAGCATTGACAGAAATGCTGTACCTTACTATGAAACAGAAAAACCAGGTTTGAACTCTCTCTCTGGTATTACATCCTGTACACTTTAGACAATAGTCAATAATAATGAATATTTTGTCCTCCAGGGCAAAGGAATATGAGAGCTTGATGGAAGCAAAAAATGCTGTGTCTGACTCCCCATTTAAAGCCAAGTAAGCATTTAAATTTATATATTTTAGACATATGCTTTTTTCCCCTGTCTGTCACAGAAGTGCTTCTGAAATTTCCGGTGGAGCAGGTGTGGAAAGTTTCCCCTCAATATGGGGCGTGTTGCCATCTTGAGTTACGGATCAGTTTGTAATACAAAAGGTCAGACCTTAATAAATGCAGTTTTTTTCTGAAGATATTGCATATCTTAAACCATGTAAGTTGCATTAGTGAAAAGAACATATGCTCATCCTTTTCTTGCCTGGAAACAAGAAGGTTCCAGTCTTGTACTTCAAGACTGATGGTGAAAATTCAACACTGGAATTCTGGGACCGAAAATCTTACGTTTGACTTCCATTTGGTCAGAAACAAAGGTTGTTGTGGTAGAAACTCGGGTGTTTAAATGCACAAATGTCTTAGTCTGACATTGAGCTTTTTAAAGAATAGACCTTTCTATTGTCAGGGATAAGATACAGGCGAAAACAGTGGGATGGTAAGGTTGAAACAAGACCTGTGGTCACTGGCAAGTTCCTTCTGCTTAGTGTGAAAGTGAAAATTGCTCAGCTTTTGCTTTCTGATTCCCTTGAAACCGACTGGGAGAAGATGCAGGATATTTGGATCTCCAAAAATATTTTTATGAGGTCTGTGACCTAAGATTTTGAAAGAAATTATGTAGCTGTAGTTTAAGTGGAAAACAGTTAAGAAATTGAAAAGTAGTGGAGTATTTCATCAGTCCTTGGCAGAACAGGGAGGTTACCAGTAGAGTTTTGCAGTACTGAGATGTTCAACATGTTCACAAGTGACTTGGAAAAAGAGGGCAAGCAGTGAGGGGACAGATGATGAGTGTGATGATCATCCAGAGATTTAGGACAGTGGGGATAAGAGCTGATGCTTAATGATAATTTTGAAGAGAGTGAGTGACCAAGCAGTAAAATGACTGGTGAAAACCAGTGTATATTGAATGCTACACAATGGAGGGGGAAGACAGAACTCAATTACATCTTCACATACATAATGTGGGCCTTGAATTTGCAGGTGTGATAGGTAGCTCCAGGAAAATATCAGCACAGTACTCTCAGCAGCTCATGGAAATCCTTTGTTAAAATTATTTAGAAATGAGCAAGAACAGAACAAAAAATGTCATCAGGTACAAATACCTGGGTCATTTACATCTTTTCAATATGATGTGAAGTTCTAGTTCTTTGTCTCTGAACAGATGAACTGTGATTGTTAGAGGTTCGGAGACAACAGAAATCTGTAATAATTTCAGGTAGAACTTACTTATTAAGAAATAAGTAAACTAGTACATCTCATACTGGAGGAAAACGTGATAATGGGAGGAAGTTCTAATGGGGATATATTATAGAGATCTCCAAGGTCAGAAATGGCATGGAAAAGTTGGATAGTGATTGTTTGCTGTCCTTCCTGGTACCAGAATGAGGGAGTGCAGGGTAAATCTGGAGCCAGGTTCAAAAGAAACTAAACACAGTGTTCTTAATGCAGAGTGCAGTGAGATGTGTAGAACTCTCTGACAGAATTCACACGGGTGCTAACTAACAGTTTACCTGCATTCCTGCAGTTCTAGGAAAGTACATCCAGCCCAAGAGACCCTTAAGCCAAAAATGGGGAAACAAACAGATTAGTAAAGAGGATTATGCAGGCCTGCCCTCTTCCTAGTGTTCCTGAGACATCCATTCCCAGTGGGCAGATGGTGTGTGTGCCTTAATTGTAGCTGGGCTCAGGGAGTTTGTAGCATCAGTCAAGGGCAAAACTGTGTGGGGTCTCAAGAGCTGGATTCAAAAACCCTCCTCCTAAAATTATTATGACTTTCCAGATTGGGGATATTCGTCTTCAGACTGAGGTAATAACCTGTACCAGATCCTGTATATTTTGTGGTTGCTTCCATCACTCATAAATCGCCACATGAAGGTGGCATTTTGTAGAAGCTGCTGGTGGTTAAGAAGTTCAGATCCTTGCAGTTAGATATCCTTGGTTGTATACACAACTAGCCTGTATGCAGTATCTTTTACATAGTCTTTTCAATAGCTTGAAAACCTGCTGCTGAATCTTAGATGTATTTTAAAATAATAAAAATCCATCACTGAGGTTTGACATAAGAAAAGGACCCATCTCCAGCAGATGGCACACCTGCATAAACACATGGGGAAGGAGTTGGCTTTGTTTCTTAGTCATCAGCACTTCCGTTTGCAGGATTAATTTAATGGCATTTAAAGACCTTTAGATTTGTAGCTTCTGCGTTTTGCTTTTCTTTGCTACTAGAAAATAAAAAATTAGGGTCTAGTTGTCAGAAAGTAGAAATGTGTGTGTTTGACTCTGAAAAGATTAATAAGATGTAGTGCCTCCACGGTATGTTCTTTCTGAGATCAGTGATGTAACTTGGTCGGTTGCGTCTCAGTTACAGCGCAAGAGAAACTCAGATTCTTAAACTTGAAAAAGTATTTTCAAATCTTTTCACAGATCATGAATTTACAGTTTTCATTTCTCTTTACATAATTAAGTGCTCCTTTGCTTTCAGGCAAAATCTTCTGTTCCATCTGCTTTCTTAGTTTCTTCCTTTATTTCCTCTGTTAGGGCTGTAGAACCCTTCAGGTGTGAACCATTGTGATGGCCACTGTGTAGCTCACTTTCATCACAGGTCTGGAAGGTCTCTTTTGCAGTCTTCATGTAGAAACCTAGTGATGTAGCAGCTGCTTATATATAAATTTTTAAAATGTAGTTTCAGATACCACAGTTATTTCCAAAATTACACAACTTTTTACTTGTTATGAGGGCTCAAGTATTTGTGAGCTTCTTTGAAATCAAGGGGGTAAAAATGGGAGCTCAACCCAGTCTGAACTGGCTTTTTAAGGAGAGGAGTGTCTGTAAGTCAACCAGAAGCCCAGTTTATTTCTATTAAAATGTGTTTACTTTGCACAACACATATTACAAAATGGAAGAAGAATAGGGAAGTATTATCTCCTGCTGTAAGGGAAAGGGTGAGAGGGTAAGAAATTCTATGAGGCAAGAGTTTTAGCCCAGATTGTGTCTGTTTACATGGCACAACATATTGTTAATACAGGAAAAAATAATAGGAAAAACCCTTTGCAACAGAAGGAAGTACAGGATCCTGCTTAACCAGGACCAGTAGGAAGAGGAGTCAGCAAAAAGAAACAAACAGTAGCAGGTTTGCACTGAAGCGTTATTGCCTTGAGAGGCTGTGCAAGCAGTCAGAGCAGTGGCTCTTCAGCCAGAACCTCGTGTGCTGCACAAGGGTTCTGTGATTAACTGCTGCTCTACCTGGCTGAGAGAGCAAACTGCTGCAGCTGGGAGGCTCTACTGCTCACAGGAGATCTGTAAAGGTACTGAGAAGTCATATCACAGAACCAAGGGGGTAAAAAATCAGAGTGCTAAATACATTCTTTGTGTCAAAACAAATGCCAATACTTTTTGTCTGTCCCAAGGGAAGGTTTGAAGTACTCAGAATGGAATGGAAGTATACTAACGAACAGAAAATATCCTTTGACTTGGTGGGCTGTGGAACTGAAAAATTGAAAAGTTCTTTTTAAAATTCTATTTAAAATGTGACACAATTGAGAGATTTATTTATTTACTTAACAGAAGCAAATGCATTTTAGAATTAAATAAATATATCTTTCTTTTTTGCTTCCTTGCTTATATCACATTTCTTTACCCCCTCCTTTACCCCCAAAGAGAGTGTCTTCACAAACAACCAAAACCATTTATGGAATGCAACTTCTTATCTGATTTTAGTTCTTAGTCATGTTGTCAGTTGTTACAGAAGAAAGACAGAACCCAGAATTAGTGTTTGGCAGGTAAAAAGCCTTTTTAGATCACCTTTAAGATTAAGCCACTTTAATATTATGAGACCACTGATTTCCTGATGCAGCTGATAGACTGTTTCAGTGGTTCTTATTAGTTTAAAGTTTGCAGATTCATAAAACCTTTTGCACTAAGGAAGCACTGATCCAAGTGCTTTCTAAGCTCTACACTGGTACTACACTAATAGCAATAAGCAGACAGGGTTTATCCTGCTTTGATAGGCAGTGTGTCTATCCCTTTGTCAGTGCAGAGTACTGATTCATGACTGGGACTGTAAAAGGCTCTAAGTAGTTCTTTGTTAGAAATGAGTTTTAAAAGGTGGCTGGGACAGATATTTTTCTTTTTAGTCTTTTTTAAAAGAATTGTGCACATTACAAGGCAGGGGGTGAGTAATTCCAAATACTGCCTTGTTTGGTAGGTATTTTGTTCTCTGAACTATTTCATGTACTGAGAGGGACATTCAAGGAAAGGACTGTGGACATTCTCACCTGGAGCAGTCAGGTGTTGCTCCTGGCCTCTCACTGGATGGTCACTGGTGGCACTTCAGTAATTTTGTAAATGCTGGTGAACTCTTGGTGGATTTGTAGTATTAATTCATATTTGCTGGGAACTGATTTGAGTAATTATTTAGTGTCCAGTCTACTAGAATAACCTGGCAAAATGTGTGTCAGGTGTCCATTAGAACATTCTCAAGTGTCCATCAGAACACATTTTTAAATGGGAAGGAAAACATTTTCACAGTGTTAGGGGGTTATTTACATCTATTTATTATCTACTAGTGCAGAGGCCATATATTTTAGTGTTAAATCTGGAGGTAGCAAAGTGAATTGTCATCTTTCAATACAACAGGGAAACCAAGGTAATGAGAGATTGCCATGTGCCTGAAGGGAGTTGGTAGGATTGCAGGGGGAATAAAATTGACCCCTTGGTCTAATACTTCAACCACTCTCCTCCTCCATCAAGGAATTGTTTTCATGTATTTTTTTTTAATTTACCTTTTCTTTTAAACTGTAATGGGGCACTTCACATAGTATGGAAATGGGAACCACTGTTACCCTGAAAACAGGCTGCAGCACAAAAAGAAGAGAGGTAGAAAGTGAAAAATTATTTCCTGTAATTATTTTCCCCTCTGCTGAAGAGAAGATGGGAATGTAGTGTGAAGTTTGTTCTTTCAGAAGCCCAAAGCTAAGTGTCTGTAACAATACAGTACTTTCTTACTTTCATTATGGTATATCTGTGCACTCACAGGATAAACTCACCTTGTAGGTTTTCTTGGTGCAGTAGGGTTAAAATCCAGTTAGGCCAGTTATATGATATTATACCAAAATACTGGTTACTGGGGGAAAACCAGACAATCTCTGAAACTGGAAGTACTTGTGCAAAATTTAGTTTCCAAAAAGCTGTGGAAACTGTAGAAGAGCCAAAGTGTAAATAAAATAAAATTTGGGTAAACTTTAAAACAAGATAAATAACAGGTTTATGGTTGGACAGGTAGTAGAATTCCTCTTCAGAGAATGGCTAAAATATTCCCATGGGAACACAAATATGTTTAGAAAATAATATTTCTAGGAATTTTTCATCATGTTTCAGAGAGCTTCCATTTCAAACAGTACAGAAGGTGTGTGAAGCTGCAGATGTTTTGTGTGTGGTGGTATTTAGGGCTATGTCCAGCTGTCAGACGGTGTTTCCATGGCACACGTGGAGCAGTTGGAGGTGCCCCATATGCCAGCACAACACTAAGTGTAGTGCAGAGGTGGAACTGCAGGCACATGGAACATGCAGGAGCTGGAGGTTACCCTCAGTGGATAGAGCACGACTCTGTCTGGGACTGGGCAGGAACTGCCACAGACATTCCCAGTTCTCTCTGGGCACCGGCTGCCTTGGGAAGAATCGGGGCTGTGTGTCCGGCTGGCATCTGGCTGCTGTCGCAGGAACATCCGGGAGCAGTAACCACTCCTTCCATGCAGGAACTGCACAGCATCCAGTGCTCAGCCCACTCACACTAATCCTTCCATGGGTACAGCAGCGTACAGCCAAGAAATCATGGGTTTAAGTCTGGGATTGCTGAAATACGTTGATGCCACTATGTCAAGGCTTTTTTTTCCCTAGAGATGAAACATTGCCTATAAATATTAACACATCTTTTTCCTTTGGCCTATAAAATATATTAAACCTGCTAAAAATATTTAGCCCATGTTAAACAGAAAAGCCTTTGATATACATATCCCTTGTTTTCTCTTTTGCAGTGCAAAAAGATCAGATACTGTTTTGTATTTGCTAACGTACAATTTATTAAAGTTAACATTATGGTAACATTCCAAGACCAATCAGTGATTATGTCCTCTCTGATACTCCTTCTGCATTCTGATTTATCTATTTGTGGGCAGTACTAAAATCTTAATAAGTGAGATGTAAATAATTTTAAGTAAAAGACATTAACTTCCCTTTTTATCCGGCACAGTGAAGTTTCAGTTATTTATCATTGCTCGTATGGCACAGTAAGCATTGGAGGAGTGAAAACTGGGGGACAGAAGGAAGACCAATTAATTGTCTTGACACGTTTGGATTTGGGCTCAGTGGTATTTCCACAGAGTCACTGGATAAGGTGTGGATGCCATGTCTTAGTAATCCACAGTGCATACCAGGAGTGTACAAGGAGTCCAGTGTGTACAAAGAGTTCTCTCTTTCCAAATCCATTCATAGCAATGGCAAATTCTACATCCAAGCACAAGTCCTGTTGCATAGATTTCTAGTCCTTTGAAACAGTCCTAAAATTATTCTTATTTCTCTGACACTGCCAAGAAGTCAGTATGAAGGATATTAAAATAATTTCTCCAAGGTTCACTCAGTGGGAGGAGGGAGTTTTATTTCCCTTCTCCTCCCCATGTGATCACACAGCGTCTGTTAACCGGGTTTGGCAGAAGGCTCACTGTACAGTAGGATATGAGGATGTAAGAGGTAATTCTTTAATGTGGAAGAGTTGAAAATTTATTCTTCATGTTTCTTACTGTATGATGCTAAACACACGCTTAGAAAGTTTGAATTTTGGTAAAAGTATCCAGAAAGACTTTTGGAAGAAATGGAAAGCTGGAAGCTTTTCCTTGGGAGTTAGTGCTGTACAGCTTTTGTTTTTTTAAAGTGAGGACAGAAACTGAATGTGATGTTTAACTTACAGAGCATCGTAAGAGCCTGAAAAGAAAGAAACTTCTGTTAGTTCTGTCAACTGAAGTATCAGTGTAATATGATTACGTTGTCTTTGGGTCCTTGTGAGTAGTGTTGTGATAAACCTTACACATTTTGTATGCCGATGCCTGATGTAGATTAGGAAAGTGCCTTTCTTCAACCTCTGTGGTTAATCCTGGTGGAATTCCATTCCTCTGATGTTAAATAAAGCAAATGGAAACCTGTCTTGCTGTCTTTTGTCAGATGAAGTTACAATATAGCGTGGTGGACTTTTTCAGTGACTTATATATGCTTTAATCATGGAATTTGGGTAGATCCATCAAAGAAATAAAGTATTTCTTGCATAATGTGCTAGGATACTGCCAAGGCAACAGCCATTCTAAATCCCATTCTGTGAGGAGACTCTGCTTCTGGACTGCAGCAGCTCCACTTCTCATTGGTGCTGTGGTCTTTTGATTTACTGTCCAAGTCCTGCAGTTATTTGAATTTTGGCTTTTAATTTTGTTTCCTATTTTAGCTTGTGGCTTACTGAGATAGACAGAGGTTTCCTCCAACCTCATTTTCCACAGAGGAAATAGCAGTGCAAAAAAATCTCATCAGGATATAATCTTCTTTTATTTTTCTTGTCATAGAAAAATCCTAGTTGAATATTAGTGGATTCAGCTGACCAGATGATAAGAAGTACAAGACTCAAAATTCTACAAATCATTTTTATTTGTACTTGAAGAACATATATGTATCTTCAGCATGTCTTGAAAGCTATTAACAAAGCTCCTAATTTTTTCAAAGAGAAGTTCTCCTCTTGATTAAGTTTTCCTCTTGATTAAGTGGAAACTCTGTATTCTTCCCTAAATGAATATTCTGATATTGGGGATTTTTTTTTTTTTATAGTGTGACTATTGTGGTACATTCTCCAGCCATTGCATCTCCTGTGTCGTCTCTGGGAGACGAGTTAATGTAATCTTTTCCTTTGGCCACTTTGAATACCTTGTGGCCTTCAGAACACTGATGTCTCCCGTTTTATGATGGGCACTGTTACCCTTCCCCTCTCCTTTCCTTCCTGTAGACTTGTATATGTAGGCTTCCAGTCACAGCTCTGTGTCCCATTCATCCTGCTCAGTTACCAGCTTTGTCCCACTGCAGTGCAGGTTGCTCAGTAGATGGAACCAAAGGTCCTGTAAGCCCTGGGCCTTGTCATTCAGAGCAGCCAGCACGAGACACTGAGGCAGTGATTGACAAATCCATGGGAAATATGGAATGATGCTTCCTCTCAGCTTCTCCCAGTCTCCAGTTAAGGAACTGACTTTGGTCAGCATTTGTATCCTCTGCCTTGCTTGCACCCACAGAGGTAGAAGTCTGCCCCTGAGTTAGGTACTGCCTTCACAGTCAAGGCACAGAAGGATAAGCTGTGAGTGTGTTTTGACTGCTGTATTTTAGACCTTGAGGAGAGGACTGTGCCCTAGAACTGTGAGTTTCTCCTCCCTGCCTAGGAGGAGGGCACAGGGGAATAGCCCAGATGCAGATGTACAGAATTGAAAAGAAACACAACCCATGTGTTTGTCTACATCTCTCCCACCTCTGTATTTTGGCTTCTTTACTGACCCTCATTAAGGAAATGCCCTTTCTGAGGTAGGCTGCAGAGCCATTGCTTTTCACTTTTCAAATAACCCTGAAGAGCCATTTCTTTTATGATGCCTATAAGAAATTAGCCAAGTGGTCCTGCCCTTCTGTTTCCCTTACTCATCTTAAGTAGGATGAAGTGGTATGAAAATGAGGATGGCAAACACTAGCAGGATAAGCTGTGAAAGGAGAACAGGGAAACAACAGAAACAAATGTAGCTAATAAAGAAGCACCTTTATGGCTGTTCACGTTATTTCTGTGCTATTTCCCTGAAAAAGTGGATAGGGAAATGTTACAGACACTCCAAGCTGACTAGATGTTTAGCATGCTGTTCAGAATAGATGATAATAATATTTTTACATAGATTTTCATGATTCCTTTATTGTTAGCAGAGGTTCATTACAAAGATGAAAGTTAATAAGAGAGTTTTTGCTTTAACTGCTCTTTGTTTTCTGTTGAAGGTTACAACGATTAGCAAAAGACCTTCTAAAGCACCTCCAAATGCAGGATAACTGTTCTGTGGGGAACAACAAGGTTCCTGGTCTGGACAGGACTTTAGGAGAGATCTCTCGTATTCTGGAAAAAGAGGTATTGTGACGGCTACTGTGTGACTTATGATTAACCTGTAAATTGTGTTGTCCTCAAATCTCATCAGTTTGGATTTGGGAATGTATAAATGACCTCTGTGTAACAAGCAGTGTCTGCTACTACATTTTACACTTTTTGTCCCACTATTTTCATTAGGATTGTTTTTAGCCTAGGTCACTTCAGTAATCTGGTTTATAGTGCTTACCCACAAACAGCTTTTACAATAAGGGGCCAAACCATTTAGCAGAGAATGGAGGAAAGAGTTGGATCCAGCTTTGCTGAAGTACAAATCTGTTGAGTTTTCCCAGAGTTCAACAAAGCTGGTAGGTCTTTGCTGGAGAATGAGGGTATGATGTGCATATATATGAGATATTTCTAGGTTTTGAAGTTTTTCAAAGTGATATGGTTGTAGAGCGTATTTTGGTTTATAGTAAATGTTGGAATTTTTTTTAATTGATAGCATAGCATTAGCATATTTTTAATTGTTTCCTCATGGTCAGTCTGCTGCCACAGTGCTTTGTGACTTGTAATGTGTTTTTTCACTCCATTAGGACCACAGTATTTGAATTTTCAGCTGGAACATTATGTTCTATTCTGTCTTTAACCATTAGAAAATAGTTACTTTTCTTATCTGTGATCAAAATATAATAAAATCAGTTCTGAAAGAAACCAAATTAATGAAATCTGAGGAGGGGGTTGCATCATTGTGGTTCAGGGTTGACGTTTGTGATGATGAGAGCTCTGCTTGATGCTTTCACAGCTTAGTCAGTGTGGAGAGCACAGTTGTTAATGGCTTATGCTTTTAAATACTGGAGGCTGTCTGGGACGCATGAGCTCCTCACATGTGTTCTGTTGGTTCTGTGGAGCTGCTCTTCAAGCTTAAGAGCGTGTTTGAATGAGTTGTGCCATTTTCAAAATATGCAGTGTTTGCATTAATTATTGAAAATGTCATTTTTTATTGATTACAAAATACAGAAATCATGTTTTTGCATGACTCCTATGAAAAGTTGTATCTATTTTGAAAGTTATCTAAATAATTCCTGGAAGCTCTTTGGAAAGTGGAGTTGTATCCTTCCTCTTACAGGATTTGTTTAGTTGTTTGCTGAGGTTTTTTAAAATGGGATGTGAATCGCAGGTAAGTGTCAGTCATTAATTGTTCACAACTTCTTCTGGTTGTTGAATTTGCAGTGGGGAGTTAAAAGCTAAATTTGATAGTCTTAATAGACATGCATGATTTTGTTGTGATTTGGGGTTTTACCCCCATAACATCACTCAACCACTGGAGAAGTATTTTTATATCTGGGTGTCCTGATCAATAAGGTCTGAAAAGATTGATTTCAGAAGCTGTTGCTGTTTACAGCACAGATCATACATGGTCATTTGTAGAAGGGGATGGTAATTCTCTTGTTGACTTGGGAGTCGAGAAATCAGCAGACACATCTTACATGTCAGTGGGCACTGAAAAGAGCCTTGATGGTGTCAGTCATGGACTGAGAGGAGGAGACTGACACTGTTAATTGAATTTCCCTGGAGAGCATAAAAATATACCCTAATGTGGGGGGAGGAATGAGGGAGTGGGAACCACACAAGCTGTCAGTGTGTGTGAGCTGATAACATTGATTTACCCTTGCTAATGGCCTGGGTTGAATAAAGAATTGCCCTGAGGGAGGACAGGGTTCACTACAATAGATCCTTGCCACTTACTAGAAATTCTTCTTACTCAGAAGTCCTGCAAAACTCTTGCAAAATATAATTGATCCAGACCCACTCTTTTAATTCACACTGTGAAACATTGGATTTTCCTTTTGTTAATGGTTTACACTGCCTGGAAAATTTATTTATACAGGCTCACCAGAGAAAAAAAGATTTGTTTTACAAACCAGGAAATAAATTGCTGACCTAGTGTTGGGAACAGTAAATAAAAATATATACCATTAAATTTCTCAACAGAAGGAAGCTAATTCTCTAATCAGCTCATTAGAAATTCCATGACTGTGCTAAAACAGCATTAAAGGGTGGGGTGTATTTTTTATGTAAACTTGAATTGCTAAAAAAGCCACACACAAAAGATCTGCAGCCCTGTCTTAATGGGGTTTGCCTTCAGGTATAATCAAATCACACTAACAATTTCTGTTTGGACTTAGCCTTCATCGGATGTGTTCCACAGTATTGAATAAGGCTTTTTCTCGCTTCTGAACCTCTTTCATAGTGTGAGAGCACTCTAGGATCCTGTATGCGTGCATGATTATTGTGGTCACACTTGCTCTTGTTTCTGCCGTCCTGCTCTGCTGGACACAAGCACATTCTGCACTTGGGACTGAGTGAGTTCACCAATACAGCAAGAAGTGCTTGTTTAATGCAAACTAAAAGGTTTTTATATCTGTGTATCCTTTAGAAACTCAAATTTGAGAAATATCTCTCTTGGGCAAAGATACATCCTAACCACTCTGTATTTTGGAGTCCTGGCTGTTTAATGCAGCACTTTACGTGCTTCTCTTTCACATAGAATTCCAAGGCTGCTGCTGGCTCCCCATGCAACACAGCAAAGTCTGCAGCTTCCACTTTGAATCCAGTGCATGATTTGAGTGCTAACAAATGAAAAAGATGTTGTTTTGCTTTGCTGCAAGTGGTTTTTAGGTCTCCAGCCACTTCTTGATATGCCCACATTGGCTTACTTGGATGAAGCTCCACAAAAACTCGAAGCTTTGCATTCTATGCTGGAAAAGGATTTGCAAGGTATAAGGAAGTTGACGTGCAGGTCTAGAGAATCTGACTTTTGCAGTTTGGCCATTAACTGCATGAAGCATGTGATTCATGTGTCTTCAAATTAAATATGCTTTAAAGGTACTATAAAGTCATAAACCACCACATGGTTCCAGTTTTAAATAGACTTGTGCCCCTCAGGTGTGTCCTTGCTCCTGTTGGTAGGAGGCAAGGAGCACAAATCCCAGTGGTGGTGTGTACACCTGGTGTGCCGTCCCCAGGGTGTGTCCAACAGGTACTGCTGCTGCTCTGGGTGTGCTCTAGATTATTGCAAGGCAGTCCGTGGGTTTGTGCATCTCATCCTTTCTGGCAGAAATCCTGGAAGGAAGTTGGATTCACTTTCACCTCTACTTTGTTTAAAAGTTCATTAAAAAAACAAACACACACAGAGTCACAACTGCAGAATGCATGCAAATGTTACCAGAAAGCCCTGGCCTGAGGTTAGCAGATTGTCATATGGGACTCTTCAAGCTCTTAATAAGATCTGATAACCCTCACTTTAAGATCTCCCATGAATGGGCCTTTGATGCAAAAAGAAAAATTCTCGTAACCTCTTAGAGAAGGCAGAGCTGATGTTTGAAATGGCAGGCCCAGAGCACTTTTTCTACCTCTATTCTTTTGATTTTGCCTGTGTTCATTCTTAGATGGACTAATTTTACACATCCATCACTGAGGGCAGCAAGGTGTTTCAAATGTACAAGGAATCCCAAATGAACTGCTTGAGTTTACTTCACACAGATATGTCCTGAGAGTAGAAGGGAACTCAGAAACCAGGATATTGAAAGCTGTATATCCTGTTAGTGTGACTGCAGGTACAGTTTTAACTTGCTTATGCTTATATCATTTATTTCCCTCAGTGTAAAGAAGTGAGATTTACTGATTAAAAACCTGCTGATTAAAAAAATCTACTGATTAAAAAAAGTCTACTGCATAGACATTGGACACTAAGCTGACTGAAGTAAATACATTTCTAAGGTTGTGACCCTGACCTGGGTCAGAGGTTACTGCCTCTCAAATGGTCATCCTTAGACTTGCTGACAGAACATCACTTCCCTAACGTTCTTCTAAAATTTTTATATAGAGGGTTGGGGTTTAAAATTCCTACTTTAAAATGTTAGAAGTATTCTTTGTGGTTTTGGATAGATCTGTGCTAGGCAGAGCTGGCAGACACTCACTCTGAGAACGTGCAGGATGCTGCTGCCATAAGGATGGTGACAGCAGCTGAGGACAGTGGCCTTTTCACCTGGCTCAGCTGCAGCTAAAACACTGCAGTTAAATCACTTCAGTTAAATTTGTGCAACACTTACATGTGACATCTAGACAAGCCCCTTAATATGTCTCTTGTCCCTCTGACTGACAGTATGACACAGAGATTCAGTATGATTGTGAGGGAATGATTTTGGGAATTCAAGTGCGATAGTTAATCTGCTTAACTGAAATTATTTTTGTGTGATGCTTCTTACTGATCATTAGTTTGAGAAAGATCTTCACCACAACACAAGTTATAAGATTCCTTTAACCAAGTGGTTCAACTGAAGATCCCACAGCCCTGCTCCCGAAGGGAGGGCTGCAGCAGCAGGACCAGGATACAGGTTGGATCTGTGTCCCAGCCCAAACAAACAGTACAGCTGAAGCTCCCATGTCACCAAGTCCTAACAAACAAGATTTCACTGGTTCTGTTCATAAAACTTACTATGATGTTGTATGGGGTTGAGGATAGCCGTGTCCCTGATCTCCTTCAGGCTTTCTAGGTGGTGTAAAAATCTCAGTAAAAAACAGTGAGTGCAAAGTAAGTTGTCAAAGTGTGGAAATAAAATGGAACCAGAAAAAAAAAAGAGGAGACTTTTAATAAATTTAGCTGTGATGCTTATAATTACTTACCAGCTCCCTTAATTCAAATCTAAAAGTAACTGCTTTTCAATAGGCTAAGTTTCAGTGTGGTTATTTACATTACTAATTCCAAATAGTATTCTTACTGAAAACAGATTTCAGTGGGAAAATATACTTTCTCAGAAAAGATATAATTTTGTAACTGAAAAATGTGTGAATATGAGCTAGTAATTGACTGCAGTGGTTTAGTTCTTTTTCTAAAAAAAAGGGGTCTCAATGTTCATGATCTCTAAAACATGTTCTCTCAGTGACCATTAATGGTTTGTTTTGTGTCAGGCAATGTTTTTGGGTTTGGGATTTTTAGAGAGATTTTTCAGCCTTCTGTTTCAGCAGTGGTGATGTCAGTTATTTACATTTCAGTAAAATGTTTGTCGTAGCTTTCAAATACATGGGGACTGTAGACAGACAGTGTTTATGCCATTGTAAAGACTGTCAGAAATGGCTGGCTCTAACAACACACTCAGGGCCTGTATTTATGTTTTATTCTCTAAACTGTTGGGCCCATTGGGGATGGTGACCGTAGCCAGGGTGAAAAGCGACAACCCCCCCAATAATACAAACTCTTCATCATCAGAAACTGAAACAATACCATTAAAAACTGTTGAAGAACTAATGTATGGAACAAAAGCACTGTTAAATGGAGCACATGTAAGCTTTTGTACCCTTCATGATAAATTTCTTCAAATATCTCTACAGGGATTTAAAATTGCCCCGGGTGTGTATATATGTGTGTGTGTGTATATATAAATATATATACGGCACATATATACAGACAAAATAGACTTTAGAAGCAAGTACTCTTATGTTATAAGGACTCAATATTGTTACTTAACAGTATATTTAAGAATACAGGGGGAATTGTGATTCCCAAACCCTTACACATTTAATTTTGGTGCTGCAGGTGTTTGCACCCAAGTAACTGTGTGTTCCTTGTGTAGCAGACTGGTGTGGCCATCAAAGAGAGAATTGTCAGCTTATCTGTCACAATGTTACATTAGTCTGGAAAAGCATCATAGAGCATTATATATGACAAAGAGTGAAAATTACTACTGTAGTGAATTTACTTATGCCATGGACTAGTAGCTTTGCCCACATGGTCTATATTTTGTGATCTTACGTATATACATGCATACACACAGGCACACTATCTGTATATAATTTAACATACATTATTCTGTATAGCCTCACAATGCATTCATTTCTTAGTCTGACTGAAGCTTTAAAAAGTTATTTAACGTTTACTTTTAAGCAGTATTATAGCAGTGAAAAGCTTGGTCAAGATTCCAGACTTTTATAGGCAGGTCTGTGCTTGTGAGGTGTTGTTCCTTGGCACGGTGACTCTGGACTCAGCCCGTTCCTGTTTCCCTGTTTACTCGGCATCTGCCGGCTCTCCACTAGGGGACACCACTGGCAGAAACAACAGCGGGTCCTTTGAGTCCTTGCAAGTAATAAATCTGTTTAGAAGTAGAATTTCTTCCTGACATCAGGTTCAGACACCAAGGTGCTTGGAAATTACACAGCTCTTTTTCCTCCTAAGCTTCTTACAGCCGCCTGTCCCCTGGTGTGGTGCCTTAGGGGACTTACCTGGGTAATCACCATGTATCCTGACAAGACTTAAACGTGCAATCACACAGAGAGTTCTGCAGGAAAGTAGAAGTGCACATATGCACAGTCTGAATTTATAAAGAAAGTAGCCACATGGCCACAGTTGCAGAGGCACACTGAGGAGCCGGGGTAGTTGGTGCTGTGTCCTTCTCCCAGGGTTTGTAGAGCAGGTCGGGGTGTCCCGTCTGCAGCGCTGGAGCTGCTTCAGCTGGGCTGCAGTGCAGCGCTGGCAGGGGACCAGCAGCAGGGCTGAGGCACACTGGCAAGGCACATTCAGGGCTGGGGATGAAACAAGCTGGGAAGGCCCCTGAGCCCCCATCGGTCCTGCTCCCTTTCCACCTCACCCGTGTGATGCCACAGTGGGACTGTGGAGCCCTTGGTACTGTCACCGTGTAACCTCTGCCTTTCTCTCCATTGTATGTGTCTTTTGGCTCTTAGCCATGTGAAGATTTTGATGCACAGTGCATTGATTTACACCAAAAAGCCTTCTTTTCTATCAGGCAGCAAGCATTTAATGGCCAAAGTTTTAAAAAACAAAATAAACACTCACATACTCACATAATACTCACATACATCACAGTTACGCTTTCATCTTTATGGGTTTTGTTCTCTATGAAAGTATTGACTGCTCTTATTTGTTATAATGAGAAGTTAAAACTTTAAGGTTCATTTTAGCTAAACATATGATGTATTTCTATGCAAATAGTGGATTAATTTTTAATCCATCCATTAATTTTTCAATTTGAGATACTCCTGCAGTAGCCAGTACCAAAGCTACAGTGATGTCACATGAAGGGAAGTAATTAATCAAATGTAATTCTGAATTATAACAGTTTTAAAACAGTTTAAAGTCAGAATCCAAACTTTATGAAGGGTATTGAATTACAAAACATAAAAATACATTTTAAAACTAAAGTTTTTAAAAAGTAAATAACTAATAATGTTTTTTAAAAACTAAAAAATAAGCTTTACCATCTAAAGTAGAATTCAGGCCCTTGGAACTCTGTGTGTTGGCACTGAAAATCGAATAATTTTGCCAGCACAGAAGGTAACATAGGGAATTCTTCACTTACGCTTCCTTTACTGTGAATGTTAATCGAGTCTGTAGCTGTTCTTGGGAAAGTACAGAAGCTGAATCAGAGCACGAACTCCAGAACTGCAGATATAATTGGTGGAAAAGATGAGGTGTAAGTAACCCTCCTCAAAATTGATTCACTTCTTTAAAGCCTTTATCTGAGAGATTAGAGAATTTTCATGTATAGATGATCAGCACTGAGTGCCAGTGCTGCACAGTGCCACTAAAACACAGCTTGAAAAAGGTACAGCAGTGCTCAAAGCCTGGAGTACCAGTATTGTCCTGTATCTACCAGCTTATCTGCAGATGGTCCAAACTACTACTAGTAGTAGAAACATCCCCTTCTCGACCAACTGCAGCAGCAGATTTGGTAGTTCCAGCACAGTGGCTGTGGGTTCTGAGAGCAGCCTGTGAGCATACACAGGAGGAGCTCTTTGAACAGCATTTTGCACCCAAACAGCCTTTCCCTGTCACTGCCAAGAAGTCAACAGGTCAGGTGTGCGTTGTGTGGTGCAGGTTGGACAAGGCAGCTTTAGCTCATCAAGAATTCGTTTGCCCAGGGTTTCTGTAATCTGTGGATTAACCTTTTTCTCAAGATGCACTTAAATAGGAACTTGTTACTAGAGGTCAGCCACAGAATATTTTTTAACTTGTTTGCTGGAAATGGTATTAAAAGGCAAGTTCAGTTCACAGATAAGCTCTGCAGTGTTCTTATTCCAAGATTATTTGGAGGTTAACTTCTGTGCACAGTGTGTGTAGTGGGATGTAATTAAATGCTGTCAGCTTCCAGTGTTATACTAATTGTGGCTTTTTGCTGTCAGATCAGGCTTCTGCGTCAGTTTAGAACTAATACATCATATCAGAATGGATATAATGGCTATTTATACATTCCAGGGTATGCAAAGTTCCTTCATTACAAGACAAGAGATATGTTTTAGTGTCATTTAAGTCCAGGCACTGATTTCTCAGTGATTAGAAAACTTCCTACACAAGCACATTTCTGCTAATAGCAGATGTCAATTTAGAGATCACAATAAAGTAATGATTATTATAGTTTCTAAAGAAATGAAGGGGTTTTTTAATTTGGTCTGATGGTGTATATATATACATACACATTTTCTTGGAAGTATTTTTAAAATTCAACAGTGATTTGAGACCATGACTTCTGACTTGAGAGCATATCACCCAGAGGTCTTTGTGCTCTGTTCTGATGTTTGCAGTATCTCACAAAGCCCCACTGTTCATGTGCCCCACAGCCCTTTGTGGCTGTCCTGTAGGTGGGCTAATGGGCAAATAGTCCAGGAGGTTACAAGAGAGCACCCCAGGCAGTCAAGGTGAAAGCTGTGTTTAGAATTCAAGTGCTCTTGACTTGATAACAGGTCTTGAAACAGCCACCTCTCCTTCTCGTGTCCTTTCCCACATAACTTTAATATCTTCAGTTTTGTTTGATTGCACTGGTTTTCATAGTTTAGGGTCAGCTGAAATCAGAGCTGTTTTCTAGTGACCTGTCAGACTCAGTGTTGCAAGAGATACCTGACTTTCCTCCTCACTGGGCAATTCCCTGTCCAGTAAATGCTGAGAGAGAACAGGACAAGACCACGTAATCGTGCTTTTTATTTTCCTGTTTGGGAACTTTTATTTGTGAGATTAATCAGAAAAAGTCAAATTGGCCTCAGCTAATGGAGCCATCTATGGAGATTCAGGAGCAGTTGTTCCTTGTATTAGACTTAAACCTCTATCATTGCTTTCCTCCTTTAATTGATGCACTTACTAGGTACCCTGTTATTTATAAATAGACCAAACATTTATTTTTAATAAGCACAAGTGCTGCAATGCTCAGTGCTGTCTTTCAGAATATCTATAAGGATAATTCTTCCTTTCCCAAGCATTATTGTCTGTTTCCTGTTACACTACTTAGCGTGAGTGGAAGCAGCTGATCAGAGAGCATGGAATTCACTGGTTTACCTTTACCTGTCTTTCCTTTATGGCTTTCACTGACTCTTGAGGCTTCATAATTAGGATTGTGAGGGTCCTGTCCTTGTCAGCAGAAGTGCAATAGGGTGCCTCTCTGTGACTTTACTGTTGAACTGCAAAACCAACACAGAACGTGGAAGGAGATGGTGTAAATAAGGTTCATCCTGTTCAATTAGATCATACAGTGAGTCAGTAAAGAGTCCTTTTGAATTTGGTTTAACCTTATAATGTGGGCAGATGTTTGCAAGCTGAAAAATGAATTACGTGTATGATGGCCTAGAGAGAAATTAGGTTTATGTGCACGGGACATTCAGTGTTTTCAGGACAGGCTTAAGAATCAATTTCTTAGTATTGGTATTGTCCCTAGACCTGAAACAATTTTAGGTTGCTTGTCAGTAGTAGACTTTCAGATCATATAGTAGAAAATTCCTATTTTATTTTTGATTTAGTAAAAAAATAAGGTGAGCCTCATTTTTATGTTGCCTTTGAGTGCTGTATCAACTGCTTGCTTTTTCACCCTCTCTTTTTGTTCTTAGATATTTGTCTTCCTCTGTACTAAATAGGATATGTGAAGTTGCAGTTGGCATTCCTTAGCTGTTGGGTGAAAAGCCAGCATTATGCAGATGGCGTGGGGGCCAGAGGCAGAGCTCTGCACAGGAGTGTGTAGGTGCTGAGTTCAGGCAGGAGTGAAACCCCTTCGGCAGGATCAGGTCCCTTCACCTGCCAGTGGGGAACCATCCTCTCCTGGGTAAAGCCACGGACATCGGTCAGGATGGAGAGTAAACACAGAAACCAGAGGAGTTGCCTGATTTTTGAGGCTCCAAAACCAGCTTTAAGGCTTCAGAATTTACACTTTGCTTTGCAGGACAAGGTGGGATGAAGCATTTCTCAAGGCCTCCTTTCTGGGGTTTTAATGTATAAGCAGTGGAGGAGGAAGAGATTGATACAAATACATTATAGGTATGTCCTTAATGTGAATGGATACCCTCTCCAATTCAGGTGCTACTGAGTCAGTTCTGGCTCATATTTTAATCCTAAGCTAGTTTCCCATTGATGTTCAGTGGTTTTATGGTGGGTAAATTCACTCATGTTTGAAAACCAGTTTGAGATTTTCATGTGGAATGGGGAATTCTTATAACACTAATTTCACTAAAGAGAAGTGTTGCAGGGAACAAAATTGTCTATTTTAATAGAAAATACTATTTTGGTATACTGTCCAGTGATTTTCACGATATAAAGTTTTGTCTGGAGAACTAGTCAATGAATGTAGATTTTCTCCAGTCACAAATGTGTCCATGGGTTTGTATGTGCATGTAGATATACTTGTGTATTTATTTAAAGGGAGAGGAAAGATTTTAAAAAAAGGAGGAGCCAGCCCAGGATTCAGTTGTCTGGTTTGTTTTTCTAAAGGCAGCTTTGAACTGCATTTCTTAGCCCCTGGCATTTTAGATAGAATCTTCAAACACTAGATAAAAGGAAAGAAAAAAATTCTTAAGATAGATTTCAACTATATTTTACTAATTAGTTATTATTTCTTCCATCAGTGAATAGTTTAACAAGTGTAGAATAGAGTTGCACAAGTTAAGTGTGTTCTTTCAGAAATAGAAGTCAAGATGTTTCAGAGTATCTGGATTTCATTCTGAAATATTTTTTTCTAAAAAACTTTAGTTCCTGAGGTCTGTTCAAACAGGCTTTCCAGATCAGCTTCTGATTCAGGCATTCTGCAGGACTAGCAGAAAGCATTCTTTTGATTGATGAAGGAAAAATAATTTTTCTAAATTTCCTTTTAAATCTATATGAAAATATTTATTTTGGATGTTTGTCTTTGAGGGAGTGCTTACACCAGTGTATTTCAGTTAGTTAAAAAATATTTCAAGCAGTGAAAATGTGAGGTGCTAAAGTCACGTAGAGCAGAGATAGCAAAGCTGACATTAAATCATTTCAGCTGTTAAAGCTCAGCATTATTTCTGATTCTGCTCTGCTTATTAACTAATAATAATACTTTAACAGGAGAAATGTATGGAAGTGAGTACTTTGGTCCAGGACATTGGATTTCACCCAATAACTCTTGCACAAAATTAGTAAATTATGATTTAACTAGGATCATATTTTTCTAGGAGATGATCAGGTTTGATTTAAAAACTTTAAATGATTGAGAGTCGCCTATATATGCTAAGTATATTATGCTCGTCATTAATTACTCTTGACATTAAAAACCTCCCATTTTATTCTTACCTGAATTCATTCAGCTTCAGCTTCCAAATATTAGCTTTTTCTGTGCATTATCAGAAATCTTTTTCCCATTCAGGTCCTTCCACACTGTCATCCCATCATATTTTTACTTTCCTCAGCATAAACTAGGTGGTAGTTCTGTGGTGCCTCCTGGTGAGATAGATTTCTCTGACCTCTTTCTTCTGTTTTACAAGTCTTGTGGTTTGCCAGTGCCCTGTGTAGAGGGGAGCAGCAGTGCAGCACAGAGGGTTTGGTCTCTCTTCTCTCCTGGAATATTGAACACAGAATCCAAAAGCTGTTGCAAGTGGTGCTCTATTTATTTCACTCTGTGTTACTTTGTATTACCAACTGACTTGTATAAATACAGCAGTGATTTTCCCCCGATTTGGTTTTCTTTCTGAAGCACAGTTCACATTATGTGACTGCTTTAATGAGTGCAACAAAAGCCAGCCAAGTACCAGCACAGGCCAGTTGGCCTTTTCATGTGTTTCTTTGTTGCCCATGCTAGGTAGGATATGGCGTATGTGTAAATCACTCTTTTTGAGATGTGTGTATTTTTCTGTACCAAATGTCAGATAATGAGATGAAAACATTACATTGAACTTTCTATTTAGCCTGCTCATTTTCGAATTTGCCAAACATACTTGTGTCCTCGGGTAAGTGGTGCTTCAGAGGGTGCCACAGATGCCAAACCCTGATAAAATCTACCCTATCTTGTTAATGAACACACAAACAGTTGTTCCCCATCTGCTGCCTCTGTCTGAAAGGTTAGGAAGCCCTTCCTTCTTGATCACAAAGGACATAATTATTGTCTGTAGAGGAGTCAAGTACAAAGACAGTCCATCCAGTCTGACCGCTACTACATTGCAGGCCACCAAAGATTAACAGCTGCTTCTCCTTTGATTAGGTTAGGTAATAACAGTTACTTTAGTTAATAATTGGATGGATTCCCAGGCCATGTAATTCAGGTTTAGGCTGTCATTTTTTGCTGGCATGTAGCTGAGCTGTATTATTGGAACAGAGCCTGTAATCCTATTAGTCAGTTGTCACTCAAGCCGTAGGAGAGAGGGGAAATTCAGATCCATTAAGGTGTTGTAACAGGTAGGTGAATAAGTCAGCCATGCTTGCCCACTGTGCAGGGAGCTGTCTTGATTGTCTTCCGCTTTTTAAAGGATTAATCTTAAGTTTCTAAATAATAATTCATAATTAATCCATAAAATAGTTACATGGTTTGTCTAATTTATTGTTACTTCTGTTTACTGTGCCACACATGCATTAGTGCACACAGACTTTCCACTAAGTTACTTGATTCATGCACTGTTCTGCTGAAGTTAGTGACTGTGTGCTTCAAATGACAAGTTTATAATGGTCCAGAGATTAAAATACATACTACTGTCACATCAGCTGTGTTGGCTTTGCTCCTGTACAAACAAGACCACTGTAGTTCACAATGATGGGCTTGGGAGGGATAAGGAAAACAAGACTCATTTCATGGATTGGTTTTGAGTGCTGTGTCTGCTGCTCTGAGGATTGCATCTCTGTTTTTGTTTTTCTAATGTTTAAGACACATCTAGGTGGCATCCCCAAGGTTTTTGTGCCTCCTCATCTCTGTTAAAAAATGCATAGATGACAGTAATAATAATTTTTCCCTACTTGTTCTTTTGTCTGCTCTCCTGTGTCACCAGGTAACTTCAGAGCATAGAAATTCTTTTGTATTTAAAAATCAAATTGTTTAAAAATGTTATTTGAAGTAGCTGTGAATTTCTGAAGATACATATGAGCAAATCAAATTTTTATACACTGTTTTAAAACAATGTATAAAACCATGTTTATATATTTTCTGTTATTCAGCAAACATTAATCCCATGATATCGATTGTCTTTGCTGAAATAACCTTCCCAATCTAAATATGCAGCCACTCAAAGAATAGTTTCTATATGAAGTTATGAAAAAGTTTTCATAAATAGATCTTAGTCATTTGGGAGACTAAGAAGTCTGGAGGATTGTTTCAAGTAGCAAAAACTTGCGATGCTGGTTTATGCTCTTTTCAAATATGGATTTAATATTTATTCCCTGCAGGATCTATCATTTTTCATGCTCACATGATGCCTGATCTGTTCAGAGCTTTGGGTGCCACCAGAGTAAAAGTTGTAGTTACCTGAAATGGTATTTTGTGCTGACACAGATTCAGATGGGGACCAATTTAAATAAGGATAGTGTGTAAGCCAGGGCTCTGAATAACTGGGATGCCTCGGTCCTCTTCTTTTTGAATTTTTATTATGTCCTAATATGTATCAGTTAATATAAAGCTTTAGCTACAGGACATTGAGTTTGGATCATCTTTTCAAGGATATTAGTTAATTTTTGAGAGAAAGACAAATTGGATAAGGTAGCTTGCTTCCATATTTTTATGGTCTTAAGAGATTTCTTTAGATGAATAAAAAAATACTTAAAATTTGAAAATTACCTCAAGTAGGAATTAGTTCAGACATATTTTTAAATAATTTTGTGTGATTTGGCTGCTTCAGAGATAGAACGACAATATGTTTCAACATTGGTGAGATTTCATGCTGAGTGTTCTTTATAACAGCTCACCAGTATGAGGTCTTGTGTCAGGGACACCTGAGGGACAATTTCTTTTTACAGTGTTTCCTCCAGTGCCACAGGCCCCCAGTGTTCACTCTGGAAATGTCAGCAGTGACTCTTGTGCTCCACTGTGGACAGGGCGTGTTTTCCTTTCAGCTCCCATGGCCTGCACTGGCCCAGGGACAAGCTTGAGGAGCTGCATCTGAACCTGGGATTCCTGAAACCCAGACCCTGGGGTGGGGACCAAGGTCATTCACCTTGCCATGTACCAGCAGCTACTTTGACATCAACATTGCTTTCCAATAAATGGGTTAAGTTCTCCATCTTAAAGGAGTTATTGGAGCTAAATATATAATGCAAAAAAGTCATGTATCCTTAATCTCTGTGTGCCAGTTTTACAGAGTTCTGTGAGTACAGGAACAAATACAGTGCTCATGTATCTTCCCCAACTTTGCTGCCGGTTGTATCTTCCTTTTACTGAAGCTTTTCCCCTCTCTCTTCCATGTACATAGTTAGGGCATTATTTCTTTGATGGATAAGGATCAAAATGCTAACGAATTTTTATGAATAATCTACAAAGAGGAATAATAGTACATAAAGCTAAATCATATAAAATCAGAAGAAATTATAAACTCTCTTCTGCTTGATAGAAGACTGTAGTAGTAACAAAAGTCTTTAAAATATAAATGTGTATTTTGACAAGTCTACTTGTATTTTAGTAAAGTCTTAGTCAAAAGTGAACCAGGCACTCTGAAAAAATTCTGTCTATGAAAGAAGTGATGCTCTGGATTGAAGGGAAGGAGAGCACATAGGCAATGAAACAGCTTCAAAAGACTTTATATATTTTTTAAACAGAAAAGTGGCAATCTCCCCTCCGAATAGGAAGATATTGTTGCTTCTTTCACCGTGGCTCTGGTGACTGATTTGGGATAGCGGGAAGTTCCTTTCTGAACACTTCATTACTAGGTATTTATGGAGAAAAGAGGAGTTCTGGAAAAAAAACACAGATAAGAAAAGTTTACATGAAAAAATATAAAGGAAAAGGTGGGGGTTAGCGTTAAAGAATATATAGAGTTGAGAAACAAACCAAGTAGGAAAATGTAGTGGTGTATGATTTCAAGAATGAGAAATTACTGAGGGGAGAAACAAAATGAATGCAATAAATCGGATATAACTCAGAGTAATGGGATGAAAGAGAGAAAGGGCATATTTGGTCTAAATGACAGGAAAGACTTCTTGCCACAAGAGCTAATAGGTTGTGGCATAATCTCCCATGAGAAATAGGGAAAGTGAGAAGTGAAAAGTGCTGGGCACACTTGGAACTGGAGTAGCACTAACAAATAAATCAGCAGTGTCACACGAGTGCCACCCTCGTTGTTGTGCTGTGCGGCCGCGCTCCCGAGCTCCTCGTGTGCTGGGTCTGCACTGCTCAGGGTGTGCCCATTGCCAAGGGAAAGGCACACTGGAACCAACAAAATCTCCCTTTACACCTGTGAAGTTTTAAACAGAAGCGAGCATGGATAGATTGGAAAGGCCCCGGCTCTGTCTGGGGGTGCTGCGGCACTGGGGGAGCAGGGTAGGTGGAGGTTTGAAACTGTGGCCGTGAGCCAAGGTGCTCCAATAAAGTCAATAATAAAGATTTATGGCAGAACCGTTTCTCTGCTGCTTGGGTCTTTTCTTTATGGCTCTATCAGGAGTTTGGTGGAAAGTGTTGTTGGGAGCCAAGGGTGGCTTAAGGAAGTGGGTTCTTGAGATTTTGTTTAGATGGAAGGGAGGAAGAGGAAGCAGAGGAAGAATATATGAGTGAAACTCAAAAATAACTGCAGTTAAAGGCCTTACTGAGCTGACTGGGCTAAAATTAACTGCTAGTAATTATATTTATCAATTAGCTTGTAGGAAAACACTGATTTTCTTAACTGCTTGGTGAGTTGGCACACAGAGTTCCACTCATTTGAGGCTGGTTATTCTTTGGAAGGTAAACTCTTTAGTTGTCTAAAAATCAACATACAATTAATATTAATTGTGCAAAATGCTTCCTTTTTGAGTATCTGACTTCTGTGAACAGTTTTTCTATAGTTTGGAACTTAAGTATAATATATCTGCTTGCTTGAAAGAAACTTAATGGAGAGAAAATTTTATGATTTAAAAAAAAAGTAAGATACATATTTTGTGTGTAATGTCTGATGTTCCAGGGAAAAATGTTGTCCAAATCATTATAGCTGCTTAATTATTTTTCTAGTTGTTCAGATAGAGTTTTTATTGTTAAAATCACTAGAAGTTTTTTCTGTTATGCAGTCTGTTATAGTAGAATACATTCTTTACAGACTAATAATAATTGTGTTTATAGAGGACTTTGCATTTTTCCCACATGCAAAGTGCTTGCAGCATGGGGGAAAAAAGAAATTATTTATTAACTACAATATCATCATCATTGACAAAATCAACGTGATCAAATACAAACTGCCAGTAAATCTATACAAAATTAGCAACTTAGAAGTAGAGAATAAGATCTTACTTTATTTTAAACAGAGGACATAAAACTAATTTTGCAGTAAAGGAGAAGGGTGTAAGTTCTAAAATGCTGGACCTGCTCCAACAAAAGCTCAGTTACTTGCAAACTATGAGGATAACGGTAGGATGACATTTAAGTGTAGAATTCTGCTAAATGGAAGTTCCAAGGGGACACCTAGGATAAAGGGATCTGCCTAAGCTGTTTTATGCATATGATGAACAAATCAGGGACCAAGCCTGGCGGTTGTTGCCTTTTGGAAAAGTTTGTAAAAAGGAGGAAGTACCCATCTAGAGATTGTCCATATTTTAAATTTATATCCAAACCAATATAGCTACAAAGATAACAGCAACAGATAAAGACGAACTTTATTAAAATCCCTATAACTGTAAGTCATTACAGAAAATATGGTATTCAAGTGTTTTACCTGTGTAGTACTTTATATGTATTGATATGTATTGATAATTGAAAAAAATTACACCTGAGAATTTCAGCTCCTGCTCTAGAGAGTGTTCTTTCTTGTGCATGAGCAGTGAAATCCTCTTTTTCAAAGGTGTTCATTATGATAAATAAATGTATTAAGGACCTTCTACAGTGACAAAATCCTCAACTGTCAGACTTACCCTTTATGTAGAAATTTCTTTAATTTCTGTCGGTTCTCTTCTGTATTTGTGTTTCTTCAGAACACAGCAGATAAAATAACATTCCGGGCTGCAGGAGGCCTGACTGCCCTTGAAAATGTTCTTCAAACAGTGACTTCTCCCACCAACCTGAACGCAGTTTCACGGGTTCCCTTCAAGTAAGTATGATGGGTCCTTCATCTGCAACTTAGAGTCACTAGAATATTAATTTCATATCTACTGCTTCACTGATGCTTCTTCTCACAGTCCCATGTTGAACTTCAGAGAAAAATATCACGCTGTTCTCTACACTGCCGTGGAAGGTGAAAGACATTTCCATTCACCCTCTGGTTTCCTAACTTGGTGACTTTCTTTTGAGCTATGATATATTTGAGCAGCAGCTAATTGTACAAAATGAGAAAAGACAAAACTGTGTTAAACAGAAGAGGAGATACATATCTTTTGCAATTAGTCTGTAAAGATTCCTAGTGGGAAGCAGGGGAATTTTTTAAAGGGTTGAAATTCACTGGAATCTGACTGCTTTTAAAACTAAATAGTTGTAAGAGACTGCTAGCTGAAAGGGCTCCTACAAACAGGTAAGTAAAATTCCTGTGGATTAGAAAAATTCCTCTTTGTAGAACATAAGAATGGAAGGATTTAAATGTCTAATCCCTGAAAAAAAGATGGTGACTAAGCAGAATGCCTGCAAAAACTGATAACTCAAAAGTGTGCTCTAATCTCTAATTGTAGTTTTTATACAGTCCAAAGCACATAGGTGCTTTCAGAGCAGAGCTAGGCATGGTTGGAGTACAGGAGGAACCAAACCCAGGATATCCTGGTGTGTACCATTGTCAGCATTTGTTTGTAGATATATTGTAGTATTGGAATAGTTGGAATTTAAGCACTGCTTTGCAGGAGTTTGGCTTAAAACTGGCCGTTAACATGTTCTGTAACGTAACATACCTGTGAAGTGCTGGGAAAGAGAACTAAGGAGAAACCATTTTTTTAGTATCTTAGCTTGGTGCTTCACAGAGAATAAATAAAATCCCTGCCTTTGCAGTCATTCCAAATGCACTTGCTGCAAGTCCAGCCAGCTCTACTGGTGAGCAATCCTGAGTTGGGTCTGTGGTGAGCAAGCAGCTCAGGGACAGCCTTGGGGCTTCTTCATTTGCAGAGTCTCTAATCTTGAGTTACCTCATCAGTGTGGGATAAACTTTGCAAGGGAAAGGATTGCACTGCATGCCCACATAAAGCCTAGTTTAAATTTAGCTTGAAATTCTTAAAATGTGCACCTTCTATACATCTTCGATTTTTGTTCTTTCCTTTTAGGAATAGTCTTGCTTTCGCAACCTTTGTTGAGAAGGTTTGAGAACATTGTGTTTACATTACTGAAAACATTTTGTTTGAAGTTTGTTAGACAGCCTGAGGGTGTATGAGTTCTCTAAGGAGCTGGTGTGCTGATAAATACAGCCCCATGTCAGCCACATTTGTACAACAGAAATCACATCCAAAGAGTTGATCAGAGGTTCTCCTCTCTGTCACAGTCACTGTCTATCTCATACTCATTTCAGACCAGCGGTTTCTTGCTTTCCTCAGCCTATTCATGACTGAATTATAGAAAGAGTTTTTGCATCTTTGAAAAATTATTTAAACATTGTTTTATTAACACAGATTTTCCATTAGCTTTATTTCCAAAAGAAATATTGGGGCAGAAAAGAGATTAATGCAAACTATTCTGACAGCGTTGTGTGTTAAAAACATCTTCTGAAGAACTTTGCTCCACTGCTGAAATACAGCATTTCATTCAACGTCACAGCAATTGCAGTCTCCAGTTTGTAGGCATCTGAAAGTATTGAAGTTGGGAAGTTATTCATCAGGTTGCACGTAATTTGACACAGGATCCTGCTCTCTAAAGCAAACTGCTCTTGCAGGGTTTTTCTGCAAGAGTCTGACTGCTTGAGTCTGACTTAGAGAGTCTGGAGTCTGCTGGAGGTCTCCCAGGGAACCCAGAGCCTCCTCTGTTGGTATTTTTTTGGTCTTTTTGAGAGGGAAGAGTGTTCTGAGCAGAATCTGCACCTCAACTGTTGAGAGCAAACAATAGTTCCAGAGGGTGGGACTTCCTGTGAGCAGTTTGAACGAGGCACAAACCATGTTCGTGGGTATTGGTATGGTCTCACTGAAAGAGAGAAATAAATTTTTCACATACAGAGTGTTTGAGGGAGGTTCAAAACTAAAGGGCAATCATAGAATATATTTAATTCTTTAAACAAGGAAGAAAATTCAGATCACATTTCTCATTTCATTTTGAAATGAGTTTGAAGTTACTTTTCCTTCTTTTGTGCAAGTATTATTTGCATTCTGACTTCTTGAACTTTGAATCTAGTGAAGCAGCAGCAGTTTTCTCTGTTTAAACACAAAGAAAAGCCCTGTGGAAAGAAGTTGAATTAAGACCTTTCATGAATTGTCTTCCAGTGTTCCCCCAGCCAAATCTACTTTGCTAAAGGACACTACCGTACTTTAGATTGTTTGTGGGCTCTTGCAATTTTTAACCATTTGTATTCATCTTAAATTGGGAATTTGTCTGTTGCTTTGTGATGAGGATAAGCTATTTACAAGTAGGTGAGGAGATTACATGCGCTATTATCTACATCTCTCTTTCTCCAAAATCCTGGCAGTATGGTGCAGCTCAGAACTTTAATCCTATGTCTACAAGATAAAGCTTTATTATCAGAAGATTTAACAATATGCCTGTTGTTTTGTACCACTGTCCAGATTGGTAGTTAGAGCAGCAGGATGGGAAATGCTGTGAGGAAGATGTGACATTTATGAGACAGATGATACATTTGGTGTTGGGGCAGTTTTTCTCCCCTTCTAATAAATCACTGGAAAAGGGAAGGAGAAAGCAGTTATAGTAAGTTTTATTATTGGTATTAACATAAAAATTAATATCCAGCCATGTTATTTCTTAAAGCAGCATTTTGTAATTTTCCAGAATTTGTCCGGTTCTCCACAAAATAAGACGTGCTCAGCAGAATTTCTAGAGGTTTCAGAGCCTTATGGTATTTTTCTTACACTTTTACTTAAAAGCAAATGGGAACTGCACAGTAAAACAATTTAATGCCTTAGATGAAGACCAGGAGATGAGTCTCATCCCTTGGGTTGCCTTGCAATGTGCAACTCATTTAGCCCCTTTATGCCATGACACATTGGTAACAAACCTGCTTACAAATGAGGCTTGTAGGATTTTTTAACTTAATATTAGTGAAATGCTTTGAGTTCCTTGAGTGACCAGCGTTTTAAAATAGAAATTGACAGTAGTTGTGTAAGGAACAAAGTGGGACTTCTGTTACAAGTTAAGATATGATTGAAGTCAGGTTTAATGTATCTTCTATATTCATACCACTTCTTGCATTGTCTATTTAAAGCAAATAATATTAGGGTAAAAAAGCTCAAACCATAATTACATACATAAAAAGAAGAAATTAGTGCCCCTATAATATTATGGATGGCATTGATACAAATTACCTTTTTCAGTAAGAACTGTTTTGAACTAAGAACTGGTTTTATAGCTTGTTCTCTGTCATTTTTACTTGTGTTTATGAGCATACACTTCTAAAGATGTGCTGTTGCTGTTCATAGGATTGTTCACAACTTTTTTTTACATAAAATGCAGAACAGACTTTCTTATTTTCCTGTAAAGTTACTCTATGTGGAGTAACTTACTGAAAACATATTAATTGAAAACCACCAATTGGTACAAGGACATAAAGACACTCCACAGAGAATGACCACTGTGTGAGTTTAACACCTGAAACCCGCAGCATCTGTCTCCTCCAGTGATGTATTCCTGCTGTGTGTTTCAGCTGGATTTGGGGCTCAGAGCTCAAGAATAAAGCAGTGTTGCCCTCGTGTGCAATATAGGAACAAGTTTGGTTGTTGGAAGCAGCTCTGTGAAATGTTATGACACTTCTGGATTGAGAGGCAGGTCTTGCATGAAATGATTGATAAGATGGGGGCTGGAGAATTTTAGTAGAAGATTTTCAAATTCTATCACACCTGTAAATATTAGAGTAAATTAATTGTTTGTCACTTGTCATCCAGCAGTTTATTCATAAGTGCAGCAGCATTTCAGAATGAAACTCCAGTCTGGTTTTGGAAGTGTCTTGAAACATAATTGATGCTGAGTTTTGTCTTCTCCCTATTAATTGAGACTAGACTTTGGCTGGAGCTCATTTTTTAATTGGATATCCTTAAATAATGTGAACGACAGACAAAACAGTAATTATGAATCTCTGAGGATCCTGATTGTGTAATAGACTCCATGAGTGTAATGTAAGGGCCTGTATAGTCAAGAGTTAAAATTGGTATTTTTTACCTTAAAATCCTGGGGATTTTATTGTTGTTTCAATCCATTTTCTTACCTTGATTTTCTTACCTCTTTAACCATTCCACTCTACAGCCATTCTGTGCACTGTTTTTCAGTAATATTTCACCTCCCACTTCTTTGCAACTCAGCGTGTAATTACCAATACTGATCCCCTTACCCATCAGAGTGCTGCATAATATTCAAACTGGTTAAAAATCAGCAGTTTTCTACTGAATCCTAAATTTGATAATATTTTGTTTTGTATTATTGCACTGCCAAACTGAGCTTTTAGGTTATTTTCTTCATTGATAATCGAAGTCTGTTAATTTATAATTATCAGAAGTTGTAAGTAAAATGGAAAAGCTTTACACCTGAAACAGATAAACTGTTGTACGTTGGTGGTGCCCTGATTTTTGTAAAGCAAAAGTTGAGGTTTTGCTTCTGTATCCTGGTGCACTATTGTGGGTAAGTTTTGCATGGTTGCATACTGTTGATGGCTCAGTATTTTTAATAAAAGTTAAAAGTTTGTCAACTTGTTTACATCAGGCAAATTGAGGAAATGAAGATGTGCTAGCATAATAGAAAATCTCATGCAGACATATAAACTGTTGAGATCTAGCTTGATTAAAATGAATCCTTCTCCTTCATACTCATGTAAAATAAATACAACATACAGATGCATATTTTTGTCTATTTTAAAGACAGATTTCTTTTTTGGCTCAAAGCTTGTGTACCATAAGGAGTGTTTTTATAATTGGATTTACTCTGGAGGAAAGCCCTGCGTCAGAGGGCAGCCTTGGCGTGGGGTGGAGTGAACGTGCTGGTGACCAGAGCTGGAAAGCTGATTTGTGGGTGTGATACAGAGTTTAGAGCAGCATTGGTAATCAATAACCACCTGCTTTACGTGCGCCTCGTGCTTTAGGCCTTCAGCTGCCTTCGGTATCTCTTGAGATAACAGCTTTGGAATTAAGAGCTGCTAAGTGCTTCCAAAAGGGAAGAAAATGATGGGAAATGCATTGAGTTTTTCCTCACAGTGAGTTAACGTGTGGTTAAATAAAGTTCTGGCTTTGCCCTTCGCAGCCCCTCGCTTGTCTTGGCGGCCTAGTGCCGAAATGGTGACAGTTGACAGCTGTTGTTCCCTTAATAAGATTAAAGTAAAGAAATTAGTTGTGCTGTCTCTAATCTGCCATTTAACACTGGGAACCACCTGGGGACACTTCTGTGCTGACACTCCCAGTGTGGAATTCCAGTCAGGCCGTGGAACCGAAGCAGAGCTCAGCGCGTGCCGTGATTGGAATGTGTTCAGACGAGCTGCTGTTAGCAAGCTCATGGTATCAATTAAATGAACCCTCTTTATTGTTGTGAAAAATTAATTTGACATCCATTTGCTTACAGCACCTTTTCAAATGCATTATTGGAGTCTCTGGAAACACCAGTACTCTTTGTGACATGAGGTTCAGTTGGGAAATACAAGAGCATGATGCATTATTACAGTGGAATTTGGTCTTTATATAAAATGGGAAGTTTTTGTGTTTTCAAGTGAAAAATAAATGGTCCTCTTAGGAATTAGGAATCTCATATATCAAAAAACATTTATTGCAGTGAATTAGCTAAATCACTTCAGAACTCCGAAGTGCCGTCAAAATTAACCTACAAGTTCATCTGTGACACTTTGGATGAATTATAATGTTTATATAAATAGAATTGATCTTTATTTTAGAATAGGTGATAAAATGACAGAAGCTGATTTAAAGTGTCTTCTCAGCAGAAAATAGAGACTACCAATTTAGTTTCATCTCTCTCTCCCTGTAAACACACCTACACAATGGAATAATCTTCATGAAAGGTAGATAATGAAAATATTTTTCAGCATTACTGAGGGAAGAGAACTAAATACCTTTATATATTCAGGATAGGAGAAGAGAATAGTGCTGCAAGGCAGATTTTTAAAAATGCAGGCAAAGCATGCTGCTTGAATTATCTATAGGTGTTATCCTTGTAGGGTAAAAATTAGGTGAAATAGATTAAAATTAATCTGCCTTTTGATCATAAGTAATTAATATTGTTTTCACATCATGTGAACTGTAGATTGAAACGGATTTAATTAGGCAGTAGAGTAAAATTAATAACTAGTAAGTTAAATTAATATAACTGATAATGTGGTGATACTCAGAAAAGGAGGAAAAGTATAAATGTTCATTTGCTTCTTTTCCGAGTTCTCCAGATGAAGAAAAGATAATCCAGTCTTACAAGTGAAAAAAAATTTACTCTAATTTTTCTGGCCTCTGAGCATTTCCAGCTTTCCTTAGCTTGAGCAGCACAATGTATGTACGTAAGATGCTTCCATTTCAGTCTGAGGAGCCAGGCTAATTGCCTCAGCAATGAACCCAGAAGTCAGTAAAGCAGGATTCCTTTGTGTGTAAATAATTTTGTTGTTTAAAAAAATATTTTAGGAGAACGATAAAGTGTAAAACTCAACTCCAGAAGTATGCTGAATTAGTCTACAGCTTGTTCTGTTTAATACCAGCTTTGATGATTTTGGTGCAGTAACTTGGTGTTTGTTGCAGTCCCACTTTTGTATGACCTTTCAACAGTGCTCACAATTTATTTTCTTCTTTGGAGCTTATTTGAACTTAGTCACATTTTTTCACATGTTGAAAAAACCCAACAAAGTAAAAGTTATTTTCCCCTTGGTTTATTTTAGACAAACAACTTTAACGTCTAGCCATCCATATTTATTATTGGATATATTTATGATGCAGTTGTGTTATGTGTTTGTGTGTGTGTTTGTATAATAACAGTGACGGCTTTTGTAGTAAGCAAAGTTCAAGAAACAAATTTTTTGTTTATTCTGAAATAGGATTCTCTTTGGTGAGAGTATTTTCTCACCAAAATCTTCTCTGAGAATATTCTCTCTGAGAATACTGTTTTGAAGTTACTTAATTGATTTCATTTAAGGCATTAGTTCTATTTGGAATCCCCAGTTGAAGAAAACGAATGTGAATTGCTGAAAGGTTGTTTTGTGATGTGCTGCCATTTATTTGCTTTTAACTTACTGAAGAAAGAAAGTAAAATTGTAATTTTTCTTCCCTTCTGACTTCTTAGGTCACTGTGCAGTACAGTAAATGTTTACAGCCTCACCTGCAGCAACTGCATAGAGAACTGCACCTATGTTCTCTTTAGTAATAAGATCACTTTCCTGATTGACCTGTTGATACACCAGTTTACGGTATGTGAAATAACTTCTTAAATTTAGAAATTTTTGCATGCTTCACAAACATGTTTAAGTATTTAGAGGGTAAGAACACCAGGAGATAAATAAGAATAAAGGCTTGAAAGAATAAGATTCTTTTCTTGTATGTATTTGGTGGCTGTATCTACTATACTCTATAGAAATGGATGTATTTGCTTCTACTAATAAATTCTGCAAAAGCATATGCACCAGGAACCCTAGTGAGTGGATATTGTTCTATCTTTAATGTTTTCTGAGGTTGTTTTCTTTAATTCACCCTATAGGAGTGTGTAAAGTACAGAATATAATGAGTTGTCTGTGTGTGTTTGGTTCTTACTTGTTTCAGTGTCAGGAATCTAAGTCAGGTCAATACGCTGCCAGAGTCTGATTTGCTGAAGTGCTTAAATAGGACTCTTTAGCGATGAAAGTTTTAATTTTCCAATGTTTCATTTAATTTGAAATGTCATTAAATATTTTATTTGAAAACTCATTTTTAATTCATAGTGACCTGCTCATCATAAGATATTTAGTCTTGGTTTTCTACTTATAAATTGTGTGTATGTATTTTCATGAGCCAAGCAGTTTGTTAATTGAAAAGTTATGTACATCCTTTTAATAATTTAAGTGACGCTGTTAGAATCAACAAGCCATAGGACTGTTGATGAACACTGTAGAAAGATAGTCGGAGGGTCTCTGACACAAAGGAAACCCAAAAGCAACGTGTGCATTTTCTTCTAAGTAGCTGCCAGCCCATTGTTCCTCACCAGATCTTTCCAAGAGGATTCCAGGTATTAGATTTCAGATGTGCTTAGTGAAAGGTGTGTGTGCTGTGCTGGGCAGGGCCCTGGCTCTGCAGGGTGAGCAGAGCAGGGCTTGGGGGAATTACACCAGAAGGGAAATCCTTCAGCACTTCACCAGTGACAAGGTTCACTCTGGTGCCAAACCCCATCCCTGCTCTGAGTGTAGTGCTGTAGAACGACCTGTACTTTTCCTGAAGGAATACAGAGAGGATTTCTTAGGCAAAGTTGGCCACCTAGAGCTCAGAGATACTACAGAAGGAAAATTTATTGCACTTAGAGCTGTTTTCAGTCTGTTGCCAAATACTACCCTTGAATTGCAGCATAACTGTAATTAAAGCTTAATGTTTCCCATGATCCACAGTGGACTTTTCTTTCCTATACAGAAAGTCTCTTATGTTCTCTTCATACAGAATTGGCCCTTAAACCAGGATATCTTCATAGTTCCATGAAGTAGGTATTTAAGTACAAAACCCCAAACAGTGCTGCTTTTCTAACCCTGATTTTTCTCTCCTGAAAATATAATAAATCAGATCAAGTTTGAATTTTTCTTCTTTTTTATGAAAAAGAAATGTACAAAATGAGAGCAGCTCCAAATACCAAAACACTAAAATATATCCCCAGGGACTTTAACTGCCTCCAGTTCTCCTGGTTTGATGAGCTACATGATGCAGCCTTTGCCCATGTCATGTGTATTTCCACTTACTGTTGGAAAATAAAGTCCAAGTAATACCAGGAGTAATAAATGTGTATTTGCAAGATTTTAACAAATTGTTGAACAAGTACACCAATATTTGCTGAATACAGAAACAGTACTGTTTTGAGAAGCATTTCAATATAATCTTGAATACATCCAGTATGAACCTTATTTCCAACCAGTTTCATGTGGATTTAGTTTTAGGTTTGGGGTTTTCTTTGTGTATGTGACATCCACCCTGTCCAGGTTAATAGTGTGAAATGTCCTGTTTAGACCTTTCTTTATCTCCTACCTAAAATGGCTGATAGGAAACCTTCTGTAGACTGACTTACCATTTTACCTTTCTTAGCCTCCTTAGCTCAGGTAATGCCTAAGTCGGTGTCTGATGAGGTCAGCAGTGGTGTTCCCTGACTTCCATGATTAATGGATCAAACCTTCCCACCTACATTCATATTAGTCTTGTGCTTAAGTTGTAACTTCATTTATTTACAGACTGTTACCTTTGCTCTTCTCTGTCTACTGTACAGATAGTTGCAAAATAATTGCAACTTTTATAGTTGCACGTTTTGGAAGTTTCACACCAACAAAAACAAGTAATTAATGGAGCTGTAAGCATGTAACGATAGTTTTATATTTTGGGGGGTTTATTTCCAGTCAAGTGGCAGCTGTCATGTACTTTCCACAAAGATACCTGAAAAGCCGTGCATGTAAACCATACCTGCCTGTATGATACCATGACAGATCGTTGTGATTATTTTTTAAGGCAATCTTTAACTGCATAATACCTGAAAATTCTAAGAAAGACATTGTCTTAGTTCGAAAGAC
>WBMZ01002698.1:0-57183 GCA_013400975.1 Atrichornis clamosus | reverse complement strand
CTTGTTATATATATATAACATTAGTGTTAGGCAGGTTGGCTAAGAATTTCTAGTCAAAATTTTTTATGAGCACTGGGTGAAAAAACATTTTGGGGGGGTATTTTTATGTCTAGCATTTTTAAAATGTGAGAGTGAAAATTTGTTGCCTTAATCATAGCAAAAACTAGATTACTCTGGTCAGATTTCTCTCTGTTATCCCACAAGACTTGTACTGAGCCTGAAACGTGAACTTTCGCTTCTCTACCAAAGGCCCTCAGGCTGACTTCTGTTGTCATCTATTATAGACATCTGGCTGCCAGGAGAAACATTTCCATGGACTTAGAGGTGAGACTGGGGAGAAGTTTGGGAGAGAGTTCAGTGAGAGTCTTGTTTAGAAGAGGGACTATGAGAAGTGCCTACATTGCAGTTCCTTCAGCTTATCTTGGTGGCTTTTAACAGAAATACTTGGATAGCAGCTGAGATTTGTTCAAAGATTCACATTTCCTGTAGGTGCTTTTTAACTGGAAAACTGGAAAAAGGAAAGCCAGTTCCAGTAAGGTGAAGGCAATCCTCAGATCACAGACAGTCCTGCTTCTGATTTTATAAAACTGTCTTTGAAGCATAGAGATTTCTGCACACACTATTATTCCCTAAAACACTACTGATACTCACAATAATATTATGTTCTACTGCATTAAATTCAGTAGATAGAGCTGAGAGACAGAGATTATGATTGGTTCCTTTAGCCAACTTTCTGCTATTGTGAGGTGAATCTTTTTTCCCTCTCTCTCATTTTTAGTATCAGGACCTTAACAACATGAGGTTTATTTAAGGTGAAAGCAATATCAGGAGCCCAGAAAAGCAAAACAATATGTGAAATCAAATGTGATAAATTGCAATGAAAAGGCTGTGTTAGTAGTCTCTAACTCAGGAAAATTGACTTCTTAGGAAAGACAATGCAAATTAAGTTTTTTCTATTGTACTGACCTGAAAAACTAAAAGAAAGTATCACAGATGAAAAATGTATGTTTACCAAAAACAATGCAGATGAGTTAATTTGGAATTAACAGTAAAATGGTCCCTATAAAGTGTGCTATGACATATATAAGTAATTGCATTAAATATGAAATTAAGTATGTAGATATTTTTGTATTTAATTATCTCTATGAAGTTAACAGTATGGTTTAGAACAAAAAAATTTAATAATATTTTTTAATTCAGCCCACAATTACCTTCTCCATCCGATGCTGTTGGTTATCCTTTCCTTTGAAATAATTATTCAAAGCACGTCTCCTTTTAAGAAAATGATATTTAGTTAAATAGTAATAACTTATAGAAATGTTCATCAATCAATAGCAAATAAGGCACCAATTTTCACAGAGACAATATTCATAATCTTTTCCTCCAGCTGTAATTTAAACTGACTGCTCTCTGTGGATGAAATGACATGCTTATTTATGGAGAAATTGCTCTTGACCTTAGCAACATGGTGGTAAAAATTATCTTATAAATCTGTGGAGCATTTTCATGGCATTTTTTTAATCATAGGGGTGATGATATAACAACATATATATTGCAATCAAACAGCTTATATTCCCTTCAATAAGACATATCTACTACTGGGCATGTGCAAAAAAGTCTTTCCAAGTGTGTTTTGGGTTTGTATTTCATTACAAACTGCACAGTAATTTAGTACCCATTAATATCAGATCAGTACAGATCTCAAAAAGATTTTCTAAAGCATGACAATGGAGACTGTAAAGATTGGAGATAAAGAAGTTTTCCAAGCAGAAAGGTCTGGCTACAAAACACATAGTCTGTGCTGACTTATTTTGAAATTTGGAAACATTTTTTTACTGTGGAGACATTGGAAAGGACATTTAATAAACCTCAGAATCAGGGAATATCCTGAGTTGGAAAGGACTCTTGAAGATCACCAAAGTGTGACTCCTGACTCCACACAAGGCAAGTTGAATTTAAACTACACATCCAAGAGCCTTCTCCTAAAGCTTCTGGAGCACCAACAGGATTGGGGCCGTGAGCACTTCCCTGGGGAGCTTGTTCCACTTCTTGACTACACTCTCAATGAAGGACTTTTTCCTAATATCCAATCTGACATTAAATATCCAATTAATGCAATTAATCATCTTATCCCGGTCAAGCCCTTGAGAACGCTTAATTCCCAAAACATGCTCAAAGGATCTACAGAGGTGGGGAAACGATGCAACTCAATGAATAATGCTTCTCTGGTTCTTCATTTTGTTCTACTGGAAACTAAAATTGTGGATATTTTGGATTTATTCCATCTGGGTGTTGAGTGACTGAGATTATCTGTGCCAGCTCCACATTTTAACAGACACTACAAAAGTGGGGGTAAAAAGAGGTGTTGAATTCCTTTTGAATTAAGAATGGTAATGTGAACAGGGTTTTGGAAGCAACTCAGAGCTGCTACCAGAGTTAAGGATGAAAATTGCTGTCACATCTAAAGCCTTCGTGCTGGGGAACTGTTGAATATCTATTCTGTTTTGGGTAGAGGGTCTCAGATTACTCAGAGCACATTTATAAATCTAAACACATTCACTTTTTGCTCAGTACTTCCTGAGTAGCCACCATAACCCAAAGCAGTCCTGTGCTTTGGAACAGAGCTCTCATCAGAAATAAGTCACCTCTTTCCCACAAACTAAATGCAGCCACTCCTGTTGTGAAATGTGGTGATGTTCAAAATCACAATTAATGCCACAAGGTGCAATCCATTGGAGAGTAAAGACTATTTTAAGCAAGTTAGTGGGATTTTGATAACTATCTGAGCTGTTTCACTTCTGGTTGTGCAGATCATGTTACACCAACCATCTTTGATTTTAACATGTTGAGCAAGTATTTTTTCAACATAGTTAAGATATTTTTATTCCAATATAAAAAACAAGCAAGGAGCTCTGGGAGAAAAATGTTTTCACAGTCTTTACAATCAGAATAGCAATATGTACAGATGTTTCCCTTTCAAAATAATTTGCGGTTTGAAAGCTATTGAAGATGACTGCTATTGATATAAATTGTAGGTGGATGTGTTAGTACCAAAATTGTTATTATAAGAAGTCAGAAACAGAAATTATTGCAGCCCAGATAAAGACACAAAATTGGTGTTCTGAAGAAAAACATTTCATCCTTAAAAGAATAGAGTATTCGATGTCACTGGTTTTGTTCTCTCAACTTTGTTGCAAACTTTTGTGCATGTGTGTATCTGTGTAAAGCAGCACATATGAATAATTGAGAATATAAATAAATAGATCCTCACATTTTTATACATTTATACACATATATATTGTGTGTTCAACTCCCTTCTTCTATAATCATATTCTTTTTTTCAGGCATTTTATTTTTCCCATTTGAGATATTCCAGTTACAGATCTGGATTTTTCTTTTCTGAAAACTCTCTGTGAAAAAACCAAAATCAATCATAATCTCTATGCTCCATGAGATAATCAGGTTTTCACAGTGGTTGGGATCACTGCTGAGGACAAACTCAATGCTGTGTGCAACTGCTGATATGGAAATATATGGACCTAATAATTCTGTGCTCAAACAAAAACTTTTTTTGTTATCTTTTTTGTGTCAGCCCCATTTCCAGTTCTCCACATTGCCTCGTGAAAGGTCAGTAACTTACAAGGTGTTATGTATAGTCATGACAAATAAGAATTAGGTTACAAGGAAAATGACAAGGATGGTTATGGTTGGTATTTTACCTTTTTCCTTTTTTCTTTTTTTTTTTTTTTTCTTTAGGTATGATTCTGAAGATTTATCACAATTCAGCAATTTACTTCAAAATTTAAGAAACCTTGGGAGAAGCAGAGTAACCTTTAACCCAGAAGTGCTGGAAGAGAACACAACTCACACAGTGACATTATGATACAAATCAGATTTTTTTAAAAAGGGCATGAGGTTCACACAGTGGTAAGGCTGAGCTCTAAGCCCTGAGGAATTTTCCAGTGAACTGGTGAAAACACAGATCAATTGTTCACTATCACTTTCGTGTTGAGGAGGTGCACACCAAATTGTGCACAGAGCTGTGAAACCAGCACACTGCATCAAATGGGAGTTACCAGCATCACGTAGATAAGAGCATCATAAATCTGGATCTGAAAGGTAACACAGTGCCACCAATGATAGATCACTTCAGCTACTTCAGCAGTGCTGAGAACACAAAAGACGACTGGTGGAAGAACTGAAGGCTGGATAATGCACTCAAATGAACAGCCAGAGCAGCAGTGAGGGGCTCACAACACCGAAAAAGGTTCGTGCTGATGAAATCCAAGTCACTGGCACCAGATGAGATCTCAGGGGTGCCCTGCTCTGTCTCAGACACTGCCTCGGGGTGGGACTGGGGACAAGCAGCTTCTCCAGTGTCCCCTCCTTATCAATAACATTGAGCTGTGGGTGGCTTTCCTTCTAAAACTGACCACAAAAAGGTCAGTGGTACCCTATTCCAGTGAAATAAAAACATATCAGGAATTGTTTAATTCTCTGAAAATATATTTATTTGAGGAAAAGAAAGGAAGAGCACTCTGAGAAAGTTTAAAAACCTAACCATACCTATCCATGTTATGCTTTTATATTTCAATGAAGTGTTTGGATTTGTGTTTTTTTAAGCATGAGGTTTTTTTTTTTTTAATTTTTAAGTGGTGTCTATATGTTTTTGCTGTGCTTACGCTTTTCTATTTTTAACTCCTTTAGAATTAGGACAAAAAACAAATGGACCATTGACAAGACTTTTGTGTTTTCATCGCTACTCTCACGTTAATATTGTTAAAGATTTATTTACTTGGAAACTTTATCCACCACCAGCACAGGCCGAAAGTAGACATTTCTTTATCTTTAGTTATTTTACAATAGAAGAATAAGAAAGACACATTTTATGGAATTATATTATTTTACAGGTTAACGGGTATTTTTTTCAGAGGTCTTTATTTTATTTATTCACTTTTCTAAGTATTTCTCCATTCAAATTTTGAGCTTAATTCTGTACTTATGGCATTTTTATTGCCTGTGTTGTGCATGGAGGCCTTCAACTTGCTGACATCTGGAGCACAAGCTATGACTGGAAAATGCACATTTAGGAATGACAGACATTTCTACCTACATTATTTTTCATAAAGAAAAACTTCTTCAGCAGACATTGAACAAAATTGTTCTTCTAGAGATAATTTCACACGGGATTTTCTTTACTGATAAAATGAACCAGGAAATAGATAAAACAGGAGACTGAGTTAAGGCTAAAGATAATGAAATCCAGTTATCTAAAGCAGTGATTTTTAGTCTAACTCCTAATCACCTTTAAAAATTAGTGGATTATTCTGAATGACTCTGCAAGAAGAAGGTAAAAAAAGAAGTCTACTGTGACACCTAAAATTCATTACATGATGAGTTGCAACTTAAAAAAAAATAAAATTAGGAAGGCTCAAATTTTAAAAGGTTGATTTAAAAGAAAAAAGAATAGTATTAAAGCTTTAAAACGATCTTATCTCTGTCCCTTAGTGATAAAAGAATCCAGATGTTCATGTATCACTGTGAATTTATAGAATGTCTCTTATCTTGACAACATGAATAAATGAATACTTTTCAGAATTAGCATGTGTGCCACTGCATGGTGACTTTGCATTTTCTTCTATCAACAGTGGGACTCTAAAATGGATTCATAATTTAATGTTTCTTTTTGTATTAAAAAAAAAGTGTGCTTTCTTTTTTTCTTTTTTTTTTAATAACTTATATGAAATTTTTAAGCATGCAGTATCTAATGACAAGACTAGAACTGTCTCCAAGGAAGTGGGATAAATACACCAGGGGCCACAGATCAGAAATTATTTATCTGACAAGTTCCATTCCCAGAGAGTTAATAACCTGGAAGTGTTGTGTGCTATCAGAGGTATTTTAAAATCATCAAGGTCCTGATTTAGTTTCTGATATTTAGAGAGTATTTCAAATCAGAAATACACAAACCTGAGCACTGCTGGAAATAAATGCGATTGCAATGAAAATTCACTCAGAACATTCGAATTATGTACTGTTTTATTGGTCCTGACAATATGGCAATTTCTAGATTATAGAGGAATTCTAGGGGAAAAAATAATATAAAAGCTCCTTTTAAAACCTGCTTGAAGACAAACCTTTTAAAATGCCACATCTTGGTGTTTTCTTTCCTGGTGCAGGCTTGCAGCTCCCAATGAGACCAGTGAATGTTTCAGAGGGGCTCAGAGACAGCACAGCTCTCCAGGCAGCCTAAAACTCTGGAGGTGTGTGAGAACCAAGATAGGTTTAAGGGAAAGCTGTGCTAAGAGCTTCACAGCCAGTTAATTATTCATGAACTGAAAAAGAGTCAAGTATCTGGAGGCTTGAAGGTAAATGGGGTCTAAAACTCTGGAGATTTCCATCTAATCTCTGGCAAGTCCAACCCTGAGTGCTCAGGGTGCAAAAATACACGTTGTCTTTATATGCTTCAGATGTGAAATGTTCTGTTTGAGCAAGAGAAAGACTGTCAGTGTGAAATAATGAAAATAAAGACTTTCTAAAGACCACTAGACTATTCCTCTGCTCTTGTAGGCTTGCCCCTTGCACTCTAAATTCTCTAGACTTATCCTTTCATTAAGGTGAGAGGATTGTTTTTTCAGTCAGACCTTTTGAGAATTCATCTAATCCAATTTAAATAGCCACGAAAATTTACAGTAACTGTTAAACAAGCCAAGGTGGTGCTCCATGATCTTTTTATACCTTTGTGCTCTCTCTCATTTCCCACTCCTGCATTCTGACTTACAGGGGTCAGAATGACTCTGATGGTCACAGCTCAGTTTCCCTGTCCATAACACATGTTTTGTACAAGCCTAATGTCTTCAGAAAGGTGACTTTCTCCAGTGGGAATCCTAAATCAAGTTTCTAAACAAACTGCTTTGTGTTCTGGAGTTGTCCCTCTTTTACAAGTTACTGTAGATAGGATTTAATCTTTCACCTGAAAGTAGGAGATTTGTTTTAGAAATCTAAGGTTTGGTGACATGGTTAAGTGTTTTGACAGATAAGGTGTTTAATTTCTTGGGTTTAAGAGCATATGTATATGTATACAAAAAATCTCTACATTCCCAGGGACTAGAAATTGTGTCCTAATTTTTTAAATAAGCACAAAGTTTGTAAGAAGTCTTGAGGAATTAGACAAAAGGTTGTAGTCATATCTGCAGTCCTGAAGGGGTGAGAGGTACAGAAATCCTCTTTATGATTAATAGCCCAAAGTTTTTGTGGGAGGAGTCACCTTACCTTATTTTAGGAACCTGCAGTGCAGAGGTCCCTCTATGAGCTCTCTGCCCACATCCCTGCTGTAGTCAATGCATCTGACCAAATCCAATTAGCTAAGGTTATGTGAAATGAATCCTGTCCTTAAAGGTAGGCTTGAGTTTTTAATACACATCCAGAGCTGTCTTTTCTCGTGGAAAATAAGGGAGCTTCTGCCTTGCATAGGTACTTAGGAGAAGGGCTGAAATTCTGCCCATGGTCATGATCAAAGTCCTTCTCCACTGCTCATGTCCCCAGGCCAACAGAAACCACATCATGGGACCATGGGGAGGATCTTTCATCCTTCAAAACTCCTCAGAAAAGAAAAATCTAATTTTCTCTTCCAACATCCTAAGAATTGCTACACTAAAAGTTCTTCCTAATCCAATCACCCAACTGCACACTGCAGGATATATTTGAAATATAAGCAATCAGGATATACAGAGTGACTGATTCAAGCTGACATGATTTTGCTTTCCTTACAAACAAACAGATTCACTCTGCTTGTTTCAGTTTGGGATAGAAGAAGTTTGGACTTTCAAAAACACCCACAGGACAGAAAGTTCAATTTTATTCTGATGTAATCCTGTCCTGGATTCTATTAGAGCCTCCTGAAGAGAATCTCTTTAATTGACTCCTTTTTGACAAGTCATATAGTTTTAATTATCATACTGCTCTCATGTTGCTCATTAAATAGGAGATATGATGGCAAAGTAGATGCAGCTAATAAGTAATGAATAAATTATTTATGGCTTCTTAAAAAGATGAGTGACCTGTAAGTTAACATTGTTGGGGAATTATTTTTTTAATTGGATGTGATCTTACTGCTCTTCACACTTCACCTCAAACGTTTTTAAACAGCCGTGTCTTAGTTCAAAGGTCTGAAAGTTCACCTGCTCAGAGTGGTGGAACAGGGTAAAACGGGGGTACACTCCTATGAACTGTCTGTGCCGGGGTCACTGGAACTCCTTGGAATTCTGCAATGAATAGTTTTCAGAATGAAATCCAAAACCACCAAATCAGCAAATAAATTAATTGTATGCTCAACCTGAAGTCTGGGACACATTTACAAACATAATTAAGTGCTGAGGTACGTAAATCTTGTTTTCTCACAATAACAAGCAAAGAATTGCCATACTGAGACCAGCTACAGTTTTTTCCTAATCCAGATTCCCTCTTGAAAAGAGCATAGTTGGATTAAAAAAGAAATAGTCACTCTGCAGGCAGATTCTTCTCTGGGGACTTTCCCTTTGCAATCAACAGTTTATGGACTTTCTGAATGCCACTTTATGCATCTGATTGTGTTTAACACAAAGGATGGACCAATTTTACATGAATTTGCAGAATCCTTTTCTAATCCATTTAAACTTTTATGGGAACTTCCTGGTCATTTGCTACCTGTTTCTATGTAATTTCTTCTACAATTTGAACTAAAAGTCCCCTGAATATTTATTAAACAATAAATACATCCTCCATAAAAATAAGATGGAGATATACTTTGCTTTCTTGTGTAGTGACTAAAGACATTTAAAGATCAACAGTGTTTTCTATTCTATTCTATTCTATTCTATTCTATTCTATTCTATTCTATTCTATTCTATTCTATTCTATTCTATGCTGCAGCCTTATAGCCTCTTTTGCCTCTTCTTCAACAGCTATGTTGAAAATGTATAACACATTTAATAATTTATAACAAAGTCTACATATTCTTGAACTTATTTTACTCTGTTAGAAAAAATACTGAATATTTACAGCATCCACTTCAAAATTTTCAGACACAATCACAGAATGTTTTGGAAGGGACCTAAGGACCATCCAGTTCCAACCCCCTGCCATGGGCAGGGACACCTTCCATAGACCAGGTTGCTTCAAGCTCTGTCCAACCTGGCCTTGAACTCTTCCAAGGATGGGACATCTCTGGAATAGACACATATTTTTTACTTATTTTGGCAAGCGCACACACACACACACACACACATATATATGTATATGTATTTGTATTAGTGCTGCTTACCAGACCCAATAGTATTATTACTTCTTTATCTGGTTATTCCAGCAAGACTAGGAAATAACACCAAATATAAGAACATAAATTTCATTCAAGTATACTTGAGCTTTTGCAATCATTAATACATTTTTGTAACACGTGATAACAAAGCCATTACTTTTGAATATAGTTCAAAATCAGTATATAGCAGTTCTGCATAGCAAATACAACGTGAGGACCATGTTTTTCTCAATCACTGCAATGCCTCAATTCAATCAGTTCAGAATCACAAAAAAAGAGCATACTGTAAATCTGTTTATTTTTCATTTGGATTAAGTTACTGTCACTATTAATATTTTAGACATGTCATAAATATTGCAGGAAGTAAGTTTTCTTTATGTTTATAGACTCTGCAGCTGATGCATACATAATTCAAGGTGAAAAATAACAACTCAGGTATTTATTAGAACCACATAGTCAGAAAAAGTCCATGTGCATTTTCTGTGAAGATTATTCTATATGAAGTTTATCTTTCCTCCTTTACTCGTTTACCTTACTTGATTTAATACTTCAAGTTGATGGGAAAAGTCTTTTGCAAATCTGAACTTTGAAATATTTATTACAAGGCAAACAAAATATCACAAGAGAGAAATAAGTGAAATCAAGAAATGAACATACTTGCTGGAGTTTCTAAAAGAAGGAATCTTTCCTCCTCAAACATGCAGTGTTTTCACTAGAATCTGTTCCCTTCCTTGCAGAATGTTTCACATATTACACCTTTTTTTTTCCCAATTATTCTTACCAAAACAAAATTGCAGTGGATCAGAGTTAATCAGAGGGAGAACTTCTGCTTGTTTGTGAAGCCAAGTCTGCACCTGCTCTCCAAGCCATGACTTTGGCAGCCAGCTGTTCAAACAATCTTTTTTTTTCCTCCAAAATTCTTCAGAAATGAAAACATTTCCAGACAAATCAATGCTTTAGCCTTAACAAAATCAGAAAGTAAAAAGACTCCTAGTATTTCAAATTGACTCTCCCATGCTTGGCTTGATTTATAACTGCTTGTGCTTTTCTCCCAGTTTCTTTTGTTCTTTTTTTTCTCAAACTAAATATGATTATTGCAACATCTGTGTTGTGGTACAGCTGTGATCTTTCCAGATGTGCTCTATGCCAAGGGATTAACTGTTTTCTAGGGATTAAATGTTTTCTTAGCGTGATTATGCTGTTAAGAGGTATGAAAGGAGACCCATCAAGCCAACTCTTCTTCAAACTCTTTTTTTCTAGGCCCACCTAAACATTTTTGTCATAAATATAACCATGAGCTTGAAAACAGATGTCTCTTTCTGCCTGACATCCCTTTGTTAAATGCCACCACTTAAACCATCTTCTCCTGTCCCTCCCACCTTTCCCCTGCGTTCTTTACATCCATTACAGTGAGAAATAATTTTAAGTATTATCACCCTGACCTTGACCATATTGCCTCTGATCTTTTTAAGTGGGAAATCACCTTTTTTTCCTTGTGATCTGACTCAGCAATCACCAAAGATTGCTTTCTCATTTAGCATCTTTCCTATGCCAAATGATCTCCAGGTGATCTCCACCTAGACCCTGTAGTTAACTGCACAAATGCTGCACCTGGAAATACAGCAGCATCCATGTGAGTAGTTGAGTGCATCTGAATGTCTAAAAAATACGAAATATTGCCTAATGACATTCTTGTAAGAAAGGGAAATCTTTCAGTTTCCAGTTTTTCAACTGGGAATTTGTTACAGAGTGACTTACCATTGAGGAACACGCAAGGAGTGAACCCAGTTATCAACTTCCAGGAGCATGAAAAATTTTTATAAGATTTGTTAAAATGTTGTATTACACGCCAACCTTGACTTGAACGGAGAAATAGGCATTTAAGAAAAATATTTTTGTAAAAATAATTTTGGACTCAAAACGGGTAAAGAGGAGAAACTTAAGTAAAGAAAAAGCAAAGAAACCTCCCCAAAACAAACCCACTCATAAGAGTAGGAATGATTGTTTAGCCTTGTTCATTCTGTTTCCTTAAAATGATTCTATATTTTCTTTGGAAAATAGAATATTACACCTTTATTTTATATGGTTTTGAACCTATATTGAAACAGCACCATTTTTAACTCACTTGAAACCTTACTCTGAATCAATCAAACTTTACTCTGAGTCAATTAAAGAGTGTGCCATATTTTCATGTGACTAGAAAACCATACTGTATTTTCCATAATGTGCTGCACCTATCCTCTAGAGAAAACATGATAAATCACATCTTCACATCTAATATGTGAAATGCATTTTGATCCCCAAATCTGGGATGAGAACAAACCTAAAAGCACTTGAACCTCAAACTTCATGTTGCCTTCCCTGTGATATCACATTACTGCACAATGTCAACACTCTTCAGAAATAAATTATTACTTCAGTCTAACAAGTCAATAAGTTTCTCTCCTAATTATTTACTTTATTTATTGCCTAAAAACTAACTTCACTCTATAAACAAGGCCAAAACACATCCTTGTTTCCACTAAGCAGATATTCAGAATTTTTAAATATATTGAAATATGCCAACTTCCTGTAGACAGAATATTGTTCTTTTAACTCCCTTCTAAATGCCATTTCTTGTAAAATGTATGAAAATAGTACAAAAGGCATACCAAGTTCATGTAAGGCAAAAATTAATAACTGTACATATAGAAATCAGTGTTTTCCTCTGACGTATTTTCCATGGATTTCAGAGTGACTTATTCCATGTATTTTATGACTGCCCTAGGACATAAATCAGCTCATCCAAGATGCTTTTTGCATTAGACATTTACAAATATTTTCTTCTGCATGTCCTTCACACCATATTAATATTTTATCATTATATGTATGGCTAAAATATGAACATAGGATCTCATTATACTTTCTATTTCTCACTGTCTTTTAAAAAAGTGTTCCCCTCTGGCCACAGAAAGTGAATTTAGTAATTTTCTAAACTGATTGTTCACTGCTTTTTACCTTCAGGGACATTTACAGGAAAGCAACATGAAACAAAACTTGCTGGAGCTGCAGGGCAGTCTTACATCTTCCTGTGTTTTCTAGCTCACTGCCTAAAATGCAGAGTGCTTGGGAAAGGAAAAATAAAAAGGAAAAATTTTATTCTTTTTCCATTACGCCTTTTTATTTCAGTTGTATATTAACTGCAAGTCCTAACATTGATTATAACATCTTTCTTCATTCCCTTGCAATGGGAAGTTTAATCATCTGCTGGATGAGATATTTCTGCTTCTTGCACATTCTGCCTTTTCTCAAAAGAGCAAAGTTTTTCTATTCGAAAATGTTCTTCTATGTTTCCAGTAAGGAGTGAAATTCATGTGTGTCTTTTTTCTTCTATAATTTTCTTCAGGTAGACATGACATGAAAAAAACACTGTCAACTTCCCATGGAAGATTTATCTTTAAAGTTAAAAGTTCAGGATCAACTTCTGGAAAGAGTCTTCTGGAAGGGGAAAGCACTGTCTTTGCCTGATGAGGGCAGCTGAATTTTCAGTAAGACTTTTCCCTGCAGCCAGGCAGAGTCTGACATTCGGTGGACTGTGTTTGGAAAGAAGTCCCTGTGAAGGAAAAGGAGCAGAGCACACTCCTGAACCTGATGGATGTCCGGATGTGAGGCAGGGAGTGCAGCCAAACACAGATTGTGTATTGTCGACTACAGACCAAGCTTCAGTATCATCTGACATAAATATCTTTAGAGGATACTATTAAAAGTATCTCAGTGAATTTATCACAGGTATCTGTTGCTATAAAAGGCAAAAAAGATATTATGGAGAAAAGGCAGCACACAACTTCACAAGGCTCAACAACCAGGGCATGCCCTGAAACAGAGAGATCTGGGAGTGCCATTTGTGAGGACCTTTTACATTGAAACAGCCTTTAAAGATATCCTGAAACAGAGAAAATTGCATTAGAACTACCACTGGTAAATTCAGACTGCCTCTGGAGGCAACTTTAAGGACTTCAGACTCAAAGCAAAATCTCACGAGGTATGGAAACTACAGCAATAAGTCACCACAGTTGATGATCATCAGGAAGAGTAAAACCTAGATTTTGAAGATTAAAAGCAAATGAAAAATGTTCTCTGCATGACAATTCTAAAATGCATTGCATCTGCTTAGAAAACTAATTGGAAACAAAGAAACATTTGGTGCTGCCTCGTGAAATTAAATTATCTGAACGCATCCCTCAACCTGCAGTTTTTCAAAGTTGGGTTCTTTTTACAAACACACTTTGAAACAAGTTTTATTTAGGATTTTAATTCTGGTATTTTGGATCTCATAGGAGATTCATAGATGGAAACACACCTGGGGAATGAAGTATTTATCAAGGTTTGATATTGTGTATCTTTGATTATGGTTAAATCATTCAGACTTCCTTGCTCACAGAGGGATTTCCAATGGCCAAAGCACTATGCAGGTGTTGGAAAAACTATTTGTTGGGAAGGCATCATTGTCATTGTCCAGCGGTATTACATCAAAAACTTTCAGTTGGAACATTATCTTTGAGATTCTTGCCTAATAAATAAATATATGACACATGCCCTTACAGGACTTCATTTCTCCCAGTGCCATGGATAGAAAACAAGTTGTTCCTTGGTCCCATAATAGCGGTACTTTAATTTTCTATATTACTTTTTCTCTCCCCTTGTCTTCCCCTATTTTGGGTTTATATATTTATGGCATTTTGGTTTCATCTACACAAAAAGCATTATGAAGAAAGGCCATCACACTGAAATCTCCTGAAGAGATTAAAATTTAAAAATCCCAAAACATCTCAGAATTTCTTTCTGGAAGAAGTAGGGATGGAGTGGCAAAGCAAAGAGGCTTAAGTAAATTAATTTAAACAGAAGAGATAAAATGATGGATGTATTTATGAGAGTAGAAGAGAATGTGTGAGAAATGCACTAAAAGATCTTCCGTATTTCATAATTTTTGCAGTAAGTGCAAATTTTTAGAAAAAGCTGTTATTTTTACTAACTGACTTTGAAAGAAAAGCTTGATTTTTTTTATTCTTATATTTTCAAAAGGAAAATATCTTTTTTTCTTATTTTGAAATGGTGTAATAATTTTTAATGCTAAAAATTAATTTTGACAAATGAATTTGACACAAAGATTTCAAAATTTTTCCATAATCTAACGAATAATTTATTTTGAGTTTTAGTTCACACATGGAGGGTGGAGAGGAAACCAATCCCAGAACCTCTGGCTTTTGACTGGGAGAGAAACATAAGCATGGTTGCAAGACAGAAAATAAATAAAATAAATAAATAAAACTGTAATCTGGATCCTGATGCACCATGGGTTGAGATAAACCCTTCTGGAACTTCTGGGAACAGCTGAAAGTCAAAATGCAGGTGTCATACCCAGTTTATGGACTTCAGCAAAGGTGGAGTGGTGAAAGCTGAGTCCATCGTGCTGCCAATGCAAAAGCAGAGAAGATCTCTCAATATGATTTGACACTTAAGATCTGCTCCTCCAGGGGAATAAGAAAATGCAGCCATTCTTTGCCTCTTCCTCTTTTGCCTCTCATGCTCAGTGGACTGAAAGCTGTTATTGGTCATATTTAAGTAGAAAATCCATATTTTTTTTAATAGAATAAATAAGCTATGACTTCAAGTTGCTGTCTCAGAACTAAGTAAATATATCCATATTCTTCTTTTTCTTCCCATTTTTCTTTTCTTTTTTTTTTTCCCTTAAAACACTCTGCTCACAGTTCTATTTGTCTGGTACAGTAACCATCTCAAAGCACTGCCTGGAGAACTTAATGTGTCTCATGTTTTATATCCGATTAACTTTCAGAAGGGTGAGTCAGGACCCATAACAAGGAAGCTGAAAAGAGGTTTGTTCAGTGATATTTATGCAGGAACATGGTGAGACAGAGTCACACAGACAGTGAAGAGGCTGCCCAGGCTTTTCCTCCTTGCAGACATATGCAAATCCAGGGAAGGTCAGACTGAGTGTGCGAGCTTTGGTTTCATGCTTTGTGGATGTTTGTCCTCGTCACAAAAACCAAATGGATTTTAATTCAATTGAGTGGAAAGGCAGGAATAACAGACATCACAAGTTAAAATGTGTTGGCAGCAGGATCTGGGAAGCTTGTAAGACATCTGCACTGGCCCTTAGCAAGCTTTTATCGTCAGGCTTTCAGTCTTCTCTAACTTAAAGCCTCATCCAATCAACAACTGAAACAAGTTTCAAAGCTAGGAAAATGAAAAAAAAAAATTGCAACAATACTTCCTAAACAGCAAAGAAACACTGGGGAGAAAAAAATAAAGAAAACAAAACAAGAAGAAAAAGCTATTCTTAAGATTATGTACTTGGAAACAGAGGAGAGGAAGAGGAAAGAGCACTAAAGAAATGCTGAATGCACTCTCTCAAGTACCCAGACCAGACCAGACTGGCTTGTGGGAATTTTTATTAGTTCTGAAATTAGAAACAGGGCACTGAGGTTGGGGAGGGGGGAGCGTCTCAAACCAGCTGCAACTCATTTTAATTAAGGGCTAATTAGCAAGTAAAGCCTGCTGGAAGTGGGAGCAGTCATGTCCCTATATAATGCAGAGCAACTCCATAAAGCACTTCATTTGAGCACTTAGGGGTACTAGGAGAGCGGAGAAGAAAAGTGGTAAAAATTATAAGTGCTTGAATATTTCTGTAGGTATTTGCTTCTATAAGGTCTGTATTTGCTTCGACATTCTTGTTCTGTTAGTAGAAAAAGGTTAAAGATGAATATCTAAAGATGTCTGGTATACGTATCTAGCTCCCTAAATCTCTTTTTGAAGTTTAGGAGACTTAGTTTTCCATTGTTCTTTTTCCTTAGTTCCTATGGCAGTTATTCAGGAAGTTGTAATTTGCTATGGTATACCATGGAAATTTTTTGTGTGTATGTGTGTGTGTGTAATAACTAAAATTGATAGCAGTGTTTTCCTAGTGCTATTTCTGGGTTATATGGGTATCTCTGAACTGAAATTTTTTACAAAATACAGAGTAATTCCATGATTACAAAATCTGCCTTGATCTTAATTTACCTTACTCTAATCTCTCTTACTTGTGAGCTCTTACTAGGTGCCTATGTGATATTTCCTGCTGCTCTGAATTCAGTGTATCAGAGGTATGAAAAAGGGTAAGAAAAACTAACTAGGACAGCTTCACCTGCTCGTTTAGTCTTTTGAGTTGTGCTAGAGAATAATGAGCTACTTTTGTGCGTAATAACAGCAGAGATATTCCCTGTCCAGGAATGTCAATGTGGTTTCATGACTTGAGTTCTGTGTGTGTTTAGGAAGAGCAACTCGCTGAGGTCCAGCTGTTCTTTATCATTTCACAAACGCTGTCTTTATGAGGATAGTGTAGATAAGAAAAGCTGCATTACTGAACAGCAGTGAATCGCTGGAATTGTTCCAGGCCAGGCAAAGGGAAGGTGACTCCCAATGGGAAATGTGTATTTAAGGGTAAACTGTGACTAAGTTTTTTGGGTTTGGCTTTGGATGTCATTTACCCTGACTTCATCAAATTTTCAGTATGGTTTTCCATAGTGTCCTTTTTGTCTATAATCTGAAAAAAATTAGCAAACCCAAACAACAACAACAAAACAAACAAAAAAAAAACCAAAATGAAACAAATAACAACCCCCTCCCAAAAAACAACCAAAAAAAACCCCCTTGAAACAAACAAAACCCCACAAATTATGAGGGGAATTTCATGTACAGTTTGGGTAACAATTTTTTGTAGCTAAATGTGGGAATGGTGGAAATATTATGAGAACAAGAATTCATATTAAACACTATGCTTTTATAAATTATACCATTAAAGAAGCAAGTAGAAGCTGATGGTAGAGGTATATAGCAGTAATCCATAGCATGGTATGTTTACTCCTAGATTGCAGACATCTTCAAAGTAATATCCAAAAAAGAAATAAATCTGCAAAATGAAGTGGCAACCACCATTTGGAATGAGAACGTTCTTAATGTGCTGCCTACAAGTGAAACAAATCTGAAATCCTAGTCTAAAGCTAGAGAAGTGGTCTGGTAGTCATGTTTGGAAACCAGAGGAGTTCAAATTGAGTTGCTGCAGGCAGGTCCTGGCAGGACTTCAGAACTTGGAAAATTACTTTGTCATTGTTGTTTGTTTGCCTAGAAGTAAAAAGAGTTCTTATTTCCTAAGGCTGTGAAACTGTCTGTTTCAGAAGATGTGCCTTCTCATTAACAAGAAGTTTCTTCAGTGCTGTAACGAAGGGTTGGCTTCTGGCTATGTTAAACTTAATTATAATTATTTTTGTCCTAACGCCTTTGTAGCTGATAATTCTTGTCTTATCAAGTTGGATCGCAGATGCATAATCAAAAGGAAAAATGTATCTTGTGCTTAATTCATAGTAATTTGTTTAATTTTTTATGTAAAATAATATATTTGATTAATCTGTTTTTGTCCTGATTTACTACATTTATTAGAAAATATCACGTAAGTACAAAACCCTAATTTAGATGTGGCTTATTGCCATAAGTAACTTATTTGAACTGTTAGTTCGGGTAACTTAAATAAAAAAATCTGGAATTGCATGAGACATTTTGAATATGTGGAATATCCTAATTCTCTCTGTTAATTGACATTTGGAGATATTCTTGTTGTACTAGAATGAAGAAAACTCATAATAATGTTATGCTCTAGAAGGATATTTCCCAACATTAACATGTTAGGATATAGTAATTAATCTTATTTGACTTTTTTTTTAGTGGACTAAGGCCAATGCCATTACCTCCTTGAAAGTTATGCATAAAACTTTCTTCATTCTTAGTAGTATTTGTCAATTGTGAATCACCAACTGATGGGCTGTGGTTAGAATATAAAGCCGAGACCCCTTCCAAAACCTCGTCTGGGGTACTAAAGTGAAGTACAAATACACTGGAAAGTGATATTTATACTTCCAGAAAAACAGGATTATTTTATTTTTCAGTTCATAGTAATTATTTCGTACTTTAGCCTGATCTGGGCATAATCAAAACAACAAAAAAAGAGAAAACCCAAATTTTTTTGCCAACTTGATAGCCAAAATTTTGAGTTCATGAGTTGGACCTCAAGCTCTGTACATCCTTTCTGTTCTAGCACATGGCTAAAACAAGAAGTAGGTAAAATATACCTGCTTTTTACTTTTTTTTTGTTTGGTTGGTTTTGTTTGCTTTTTTGTTTTGTAGTTTTTTGTTGTTGTAGTCATTTGGGTTTGGGGTTTTTTTATTAAGTAGCAGATAATAGATATTTCTGTATTTTTAGGATCTCTTTTAAAAAAGGCAGCAGGCCTTGGAAGTAGCTTCCTTATGAAGTAACTTCATGAAGTTCTGTGAGACGTTCATATCCATGTGCTGCTCCTGAGGAAGGCAATTTGGATAATCAGGATACAATTTAATTCTAGTTGTCTTGAGGTCAGTGAGCAGGCAAGTTGATGGTCCAGAAGCTGGAAACATAAGGCATGCAGAGCTTGTACAAACAGGTATAAGAGAGAAAATGCTTCCAAAAAAGAGGTGTGTTAGGAGTAAGTGTGCCTTGCCACCAGCATGTAGTGGTGCAGCAGTCAGACAGGTAATCACCAGGGGCTTGGGCTTTTGCTTTTTCCCTTGTATTTTTCCACATAAAAATAAATCCCATCATGGGGTTTCTTGGGTTTCTTAAGCTACAGGTGCACTGGTAAATAAAACAGGTCCTGGGTGGCTGCAGCAGCCTCTGAGACTCAAACTGTTTAGTCCACTGTGGTGCAGCCCTGGTTTGTACAAGTGACACACAGCTCTGTATTTAACACAGCCAAATGGGGCTGCTGCTCAGCTCAAGACTTAGCATGTGGCACATGCTGTTTCCACAGGCAATTTGGATGTATTTGGAGTCCAACAGCTCCGAGGAAAAAAGAGAATTTTGGCATGTGGAGAAAAGCTCTGTTAGGGCACTTTGGTTCAAGGTCAAACAGTAATTTGTGTCTGATTTATTTAGAATTTTGTTGCTTTACAAAATGTCTGGCTTTAAGTAGAAATCTACAAGCATTCAATAGAGCCAAAGGCCTGGTTTTTGAAAGGGGTTCCTCAGGGGCAATGTGTACCTTCTGGGAACAGCCGCCCTAATATAACAATATGTTCATGAAAGTCTCACAAAGCTGTTCTAAAGAGATGTTCAGGTCCCTGCAGCTAGGTTGATCAAGAGAGTTAAACATTGCCTGTGTAAAGAGGAAACAACTTTAAGTCTGACTATGAAGAGGAGACATTTTGTACGTATTTCTAAGGATCTCACTTGAATATTTGGAATAGTAAACTGGCATTTGACAAAAAGTTGGCAAAGGCACTTTGACTTCAGGCAGATTTTATGGTGTTCATTGGCTTTATTTAGCTTTATGCAGTCCTAGCTATTATGCTTTTTTTTTTTCCATCTTCACCAATATGATTCAATGTCTTATTTCTTACACTTGGTGAGATCTATAGAGCTAAAATACAAAGGATTAAGTTCAGGACAGGATTGTATCTTAGGTAACCCTATCTTCTGCAGGAGTAAATCCAGGAAAGCAAGGAAGTAGTGCATTTCTTCTGATTTATGGGATACAGGGTGCATTAAAATGTTCTACAAAATATATTGCAGTATTTATTTACTCCTACTTTTATGCCATAGGATTTCAGTTCTGCACAGCTTAGGAAAATAACTTCTTAATTTGTATCTGCAAGCAGTTATGCCAACATTGCACATAAACAATTTTATTACAAAGTATTAAAATTAGTATTTGGAAAAACACTGCAGAACTCCCATGTGCCTGTCAACTTATACTAGTCAGAAGTAATAATGGAAAAAAGAGTTTCAATGTTGATCTTATGTTTAGCAGCCTTTTTTGTAATATTCTTTGACATCAAGGGTGGATATAATCTGTCTCCAGCTGGACAGAGCAGCAGAGAAGTCAGATTCCACCTCAAAAGTATTCCAACCAGTAATTTCAATTCTTTTTTTATGCTAATAAATCATTTAGTAGTAAGAAGACATTTTTGTATTCAGCAAGCCACACTGAGTAGTGCAGTGTCCTGCTACTGACCCAGTGAAGTTAATACTCATTAGTATCTTAAGTGGAATGATTTATTCCTGTTTGGAATAACCAGAGTGTAGCACTTGGTCTAAACAATGATCCCTGTTCTCAGAAATGAGGTTTCCAAACTAACTTCCAAACTGAGTTGGTTCTGAGGGACAATTACGATGGGAATTGCACTGCCCATCTAAATCCTTTCAGCAGCTTGGGAAACTGTTGAGTCCAGATGCAGTCTTTTATTCAGTGCTTGTGATCTTGAAGGCAGGAGTGGAGCTTGCAGTGACTTTAGAAGAATCAGACTGGTATTGACTTCTTGAGATCTAAACTGTTGCTTTTAACCTCTATACATATTTTGGGCTTCTTGGGCATCAAAGTTGCTCTGGTTATGTTTCTGCCTACATTTTACCTACCACATCTTTGTGAACTCTTCTGTACTTCACAAGTTTTAGGAATAAAGCCTAAAGATGTAAGATATGTGGTTTCCCCTGAATAGACTGGAGGAGTAAAATTAAGCTTAATTGATGGCAAAGCTAAGCTGAATGAATTGCCAATTAATGTTAGAATTGTTGACTGATAAAATGTTAAGACCCCCTTTGATAGAATTTTGGAATTTTAAGACCCTCTTTTGTGGAATGTAGGATGTTAACAGCCTCTTTCATAGAACTTGACAATGTTAGAATGATAAAATGTTCAGACCCTCTTTCATAGAATTTGAGAAAGGTTGAATTTTAGCAAATTAAGACCCTCTTTGATAGAATTCTAGGATATTCAGACCCTCTTTCACTGGATAGTAGAATGTTAGAATGTGCAGACCTACCTTACAGAAAGTGAGAATCTTAGAATATTTGAATGTTCAGATGATACTTTGGACACTCAGAATCAGTTAGGTTGAAAGTGACCACCCTGACAGTAATGAGTTTCTTCCCAATATCTCATCTAAAAGTGCTCTCCTTCAGCTTAAAGCCATTCACCCTTTGGCTATCACTGAAATAAGGGAGAAAATGGGAGAATTCAGTTGCCATATTCAGACAGGTGAGAGCTGATCACAGTTTCTCGAGGTCCTGTAGGTGCTCCTGGTGTAGCACATGTGCATTGTCTGCTCAGGGTAGGTGGGTGCCATGGCATATTTCTAACAGCAAAACTCTGCTGAATTCAAAATTAGGTTTTCTAGAACAACTTTAGAACACCTGCTGAAATCAGGTAAATGCAAATGTACTTTTGATTTATAAAAACTGGACTCCAAGCTTATCAGATTTTGAGGAACAAAATTGGAATAATACCAAGCTAGTACGTGAGTATCTAAGAATGTGATCACAGCTAAATTTTAGACTAAAGTTTAGGGCAGCTTGGGGCTTTTTACAAGATATATGCAAAACAGCATTGCCTCTAGGTTTAATCAGTTTGAAAATCTTTGTCTTTTCAAAAAAAGGCGAGGCAGAAGTTTTTAGTCACAGAAGATTAATGCATGCTATTGGGGATTTTTATATTGGTTCATTCTTCTTTTCTGTTGTCTGCAGTAATGTCAGTTGCTCATGTTTTCAACCAGTAAAACACAAGCTAAAATTATAGGTTGCTAAATATAGATAACTTGCCACATCATTTAGTTTGACAATTTATTTGTAATGAAGACCCCAAAGCAAAATCCAGAATGTTAATTGGGGCAGAAATGAAACCTTGCAATAATTTTTGCTCATTGCTTCTTAATTACAAATTAATAATGGGTAGGAAATATGATTATAAAGCCCAACAATAAATGAAATATGACTGTGGTTAACTCTGAGGAGAGCTTCTCTCTCCCTGGATTCTGTTTAAGGGCAAGGGTGACAATTTCAAGGTAAAACATTCTGCAGCACAGGGATCTTTGTTAACAGAAGTCAAATAAAATTAAATTCCCCCTTTATAAACAGATTAAATCAATTTTAGCAGTCATAGGGAAAATAAATAATGCATGTTTTTTAACCCTAGGTTGACTTCAACTGCCTTGAAATCAAGGTTATTTCTCAAGGGAATTCTTTAGTTCTCTAGGAATTGGAATTCTGTGTAAGAACTATGTGTGTATTTATGCACCAGCATGAGTACAAAAATATGTGAACTTGCTATCCATCAACAGAAAATAAAAGTTGTGGGATTATATAAAATATATAAATAAATAAAACATATTCAGTTGCATTTATCTTGAGGATGGCCATGTATGTGGGCATACAAACATGGAGTTGCAGAGTTTTTGGAAAAAATCCTGCAAAAAATATATTTGCATGTATTGGCATCAAATTCATATGATTTAGAATTTAGGATACCAGCTTAGATTTTTTTTTTGTTTGTTTTTCCAGTTTTTACTAGGAGGGCTTTTTCATAAATATCCATGTTCCATGAAGTAATCATCAGGTAAATCACACTGGTAGAGGGCTGGGTTCCCAGGACTTTCCCCTCCAGCTGAGAAATCTAGCACTTAGATTATGCTAACACTATTTTTGCCTGAATAACCCAAAACCGCTTTTACTTCTGTAAATGGGAGAGCTAAAACTTGTGGTAGCAGTGGTAGATTATTGTAGGGTCCCTAAAGGGGTGTGCTCATCAGAGGGAATGATGGAGAGATACCAAGGCTTTCCATAAAAAGTTATTTTGATACATGTATAAAAAAGTCATTCAGCAGAACAAAACTAAGACTGATTTAAGAGTAGAAAAATCTCATTCTGCTGGTGACCAGTTGGCATAATGGCTGAGACTGGCACAGGCTGCAGGTTAGCTTCCACTGGCCCTTCATTTTTTTCTGTGATGCATGAGCCAGCACAATCCTTACTTTGTTGTTTTACTTTCTAGAAACCTTTTCATTCATGCTGCAGCTTCAATCATGTCAAGTAGACCCTTCTTTACTATTAATCCTGTAATAGACTCTTCTGTAGCTTGTTTTTATTTCAGAAATATTCTCACAATCTCTGTTTTAAACTTCTGTTTATGGGCTGGTTTAGACATCAACATATTGTTTCCTTTGCACACAGATTTTAATGAGTAAGAGGAACAGCACCACAGTCATGGTTTTCTGTGCAGATATTCACCTGAATCATGGAAATCCCACAGGTTTCTTTAACAGCTACCAAACCTGGGAGGATGCCACTGTGACTAATTCATTTATGCATCTACACTTGACAATATTTACCACAAGAACTATTTAAACCCAATGCCTTGAAAAAATCTACATATAAACTCCTATAACCAGTTATGTTTTAAGATCAGGAGAGAAGTATTATAACTGCTTGACTGGTAAGTTTTTAGGATACTATGGTGAGGCAAGTTAACCCAGAGGAATATTGTTTTGCCTTTCTTACGTGTCAGCACTATACTTATAATTTCCATATACAGAAAAATACTTCCTCTTGGAAAGACTTTCAAAACCTTCAGGGTCAGAGAATGGCAGTTTATGTAGTGACATGGACATACTTGGTTATATGTATCAAAGATACTGAGTGTGTTATAGAAGGCTATTTGTAGTAAATAGTTTTGCAATAGAAGCGAAGAATGGAGAGCAGGTGGGATTGTTCATTGTGTTCAAAGTGTCAAATTGCTTTGTCTAACTAATTCTATAATAAAAGCACAAAAAAATTATTAATAATGTAGTTGTTAACCAGAAATTTTGAGCTGCCTTTAGTAGAGACTGTGCTGAAAAAGCTACATGGTTTTTCCACTCCACCTATCTGGCATTTACACAATGTTAAACCTTAAAGGTGTAATTTTCACATTAACTGATGTTTTAGATCATGACATAGTTATAAGTGTAAATGCATCCCACACAGTAAGATGTTATATAAAAAGGAATTATATTGCCAGCTTAATCCACAGGCATCTGCTGTGAATGCCAAGGGGGTGGTCACTTTGACTGTAACGCAAGAATCTACCTGTCCACTAATAAATAGACTGATCCATGCACGATGTGGAACATGAAAAGATCAAGTTTTTATTCAGGGACACTTTAATTTGTAGTTTGTTATTTTGGTGGTTTTTTTTTTTCAGGGAGCACAGAGCTGACCATGTGACTTTTTTTTCTGTATTTTTATGCAAAAACTTAAAACTTTGAATGGGGCTCTCCTCACTCTTCAACTATTAAATGAAGATTCATTAAATGAGCAAGAGGAAAATGGTAGGAAAAGTGAGAGAGAAGAGGGAGTAGAGATAGGAGAAATTATTCCAAGGATTCTGAAGTATTTGGCCTTCACAGTAGCAACTCAGGTAAGTTAGATCCTGGTAGCTTCAGTCATTACTATAATGCTGAAAAATGTTGTAGGCAGCCACTTGGGCCTAAGTTCTATTCTTACAATGTATTTAGAAGAATAAACTCCCTCCTTCTCATCAGAATTCTTTGTGGTGCTTTAAGTCAGACACATGCAAACATAGTCATTTTTAAAGAGCAGGTCTATAATTTCCAATATCCAATTTTATTGGGAGCCTTCACAGCTATCTTTGAGTTGATAGCTGGACAGTTCATAAATTTAAAGATGTTCTTCAAGCCAAAGGGTGCCTCATGATGATTTATCTTCCTGGGCAGTTTTTGGGTCATGGAAATCAACTAATGCTTCTTGATTAGGTCCAATAGTTTTATCACTTAGTGGTTCCCATTCTGAGTATGTGACATTGAGAACACCTCAGATGCCAATTCACAGCTAATTTGTTAGCACTTTTTGTAGCTGGACACTTTCTAGAGGAACTTACTCCTTAGAACAATGGAGATAGGTGAAATTTTTTTCTGCTGTGTGGAGACATTTTTCTCTGACATTGTCATATAAAAATAAGACATATTAAGGCTGGTGTCAGCACTGCTCTGTTCTGTGATGTCAGAATCCTTGAGCTAAAATTGCCAGGTTTTCCAGGGTCCTGGCACCCTTTGTACAGCAGGACAGCTCTAGTCTGTGCACAGTTACCACATTAATAGAGGACTTCTTAAGATACGAGGCATGTTATGACTTGTGACCCAGTTTCTTTACAAGGTGAGTACAGTCCTACCAGTTGTGTCTTTTGAATGCTGAAGAAATTATTTAAAGATTAGCCACTTCAAGTTCAGGTCCATTTGAACTGAACAATGGGTCTTCCAGCAGAGTTTGTTATGTGTGTTAGAGGTGAGAGTTATTCTACTTACATTCATAAGAAAAAAATATATTACCATGCAGTGACTGCCTCCAACTTAGCCATTATTCAAATTTCACCTGCAACGAAATAACATGAACAGTTGCTGGGCCAGTAAAATATGAAAGTAAAAAAGAAATATGAAGAAAAAATGACTTGACACAAAAATTAAAAAAAAAAAAAAAAAAGACTTATGTGTAGCCTAACCCAATATTGACATACTCTAGGTAAAACCACTTAGAGAACTGGAGGAAAGAACATGCAAAAACAGTAGAAAGGATCAACAGGTAATGGGATTGCCCTGTACTTTTCACCTCCTGTAATTCTGACAGTCCCAAGGTAGGTCTGACCTGTCATGGTTAGAGAGAAATTTGGTCTCAGAGATCTATAAAGGAGAATATGGAATTTTTTCTTTTCAATGAGGCATGAGACTTCCTTGATCTCAGCCATAACTTTGTTTAAGATTAGCAAATTCTAATTGAATCTATAAATGTATTCTATCTCTTTTGAAAATAGTGACACACTGGGGTAACTATGGATAGTATTTCATCCTGTGCTTTATCAAAAACTATAGTACCTCATCAGTCTTATTTTGGCAGTTCTTTCGCAAATTTTTTAAAGCAAGAATGAGTGAGAGGACCAAAAGTATTCCCTCAACCTGCTATTGTTTCTGACTGGTACCAGTAGTGTATGATAGAAAACCTGTCGAATGTTATGGTAACCCCTGGTGGGTCCTTTTGTTGGGTGTCTCCAGCACATGCAATGTTAACCCCCATCTGTTTTAAAGGTAGAAATTAGGAAGTTATTGTTGGTTCTGCCATCCTCTGGGATGAGGAATTATCATTACAATAGAGTAGACACTCTAATTAGTTTACAACAAGGCTATCATCAAGATGTTGAATATGTCTCTTCCCTGGATTAACAGACTATATTTCTAACCCCCCAAAAACTTTGTTTTAACTGTACAAAATGTCTGGTCAGGTTACTTCCATAAGAATCTAAGTAAGGACAGAGATAGGATAATGAGTGTGTACTTCTTTTTCAATGTGTATGCTTTAGTACTATGTAATACTTCAAATGAGTTTGCAAAGCATTCAGAAAAGTGTATTCCTGACGTAGAAATATGGTTATTTTTTTCCTTATATTTTCCAGGCAGGATAGGGCACTTTTCCACACAGTTGCACTAAGGCAATGGCTGTAGTGCATCAGATGAAATGTGCATCTAACCTTGTGTTCTGTTGTATGACGTGGCCGGTATTTGGTAAGTGGAATAAAGCATAGGAGTGGGAGAAACAAGCTACGATCCTTTTCTGGAGTGTCTTCTCCCAGCTTGATGAAACTTCTGTTCAGGTGCCTCTAACCAGCAGAAGTGCCTTTACTTAACAGCCCACGGTGAATTATTTATTTTGTTAATACCTTCAACTTCATCAATTGCCTTTTCAATACTTCTAAAAGTTTGATGCCCAACTGCCTGTGGCAAGAAGTACTCTTTTAACTCTGCACTTTGAAAATGCATCCTTATTTTGTATCTGCCTGCTTTATATTTCATTCAATTGAAAGAGACAATGAACGACTTGTTATCTTTTTATATTTTATGTGCCACTGATGGCATCTGCCATGTACCTCTTCACTCTTCTCTTTTTCTAGGCTGAAAAGAGCCTAGTCTATTATACAGTCATTATGCTGATAGCATCCTGTGCCTTTGATCATTTCTGTATTTCTACAAGGACTTGGAAAAGTACTGAGGAACTAAATGACATTGCAGGGCAATTCCAAACCTGAGTCTACAGGTCTCTCTATAAGGTCTTGTCCTACAATACAAGATTACTTTTGAAGCCACGCATTGCACCTCATACCATCTCTACACCAGCTGGAAGTGACCATAGCAGGTTTTCTTTGAGATGATTATCGGAATTAAATTCTCCTCCCAAAATGCATTAAGCCAGTAAAGCACAGGAAGAGAGGAGAGATGTAAAGAAAAGTGGGATTATGTCCATTCTCAGATTGCTGAGGAATATTAAAGTATTAAAAAAGTTGTTTCAAGACCTGACACTGTTGGAAGTGTAAGGTGGCTGGATCTGTATATTTAATGTGATCTATATATCTAATGTGATTTGTGTAGCTAATGCTTAGTACCTCTAACATTTCAAGGAGTGGCAGGAGATTTTAACATTTGAAAAGTATAAGAGACTATAAAGTGCTTTGAAATTAATTTGCATTTCATAAAACCACTTGTCTCATCAAGAAGGACATGCTTTCTGCTTCTTTGCTTTTTATTTCATGTGTCTATTTATTTCATGTGTATATTCTCTCAAGCTAAATCAAAAACCGTGTGGTGATTTTAAGGACTGTCTCTGTAAACTTTGCCTTGCAGATTGTAATTGTTTAGAGAAAGGGAAATAGACCCTTCTATGCAAAAAAAGACGTTTGAAAACAGGTTTATCATTTGCTTTTCTCACCTGAGGTGATGTTTTGGAAGCAGTGCCTGTGGTGTAGCCTGGTTCTGAGAACAAATTTAAAGCCCTGTCCCTCCAAGGCTGTCTCTACATGCAGTAGAAACTGCTTGAATTCCAGCTGTCCACAAATCCTGTGTGCTTGTGTCTGGGTGATTTTTGTGGCCTATTGAGAAAAGGACTCTCTGCCTGTCTGCAGAAGATGGGTTATCTTGAGATAATATGCATGCTTTTCTGAGGATACTCTCAAATGCATTCCACTTGTAAAATTTGTATATATGTTCCCCCCTCTTGGCAAATGCCATGAGATCTGCTCCAGAGGAGACTCCAAGGGCCGTTGCAGACAGGCAGTGAAGGGTGGTTAATTTGCTCTTAAACTGACTGACTTTCCCACCCCCAACAATACCATGAAGGCAAGTATAGTTCTTCCATCCATTAAGGGACAAGTTTCACAGACGTTGAAGGTCAGCTGCCCCTAGATCTCAGGACTTACTGAAATACTAGAAAACCTGAGTTCTTTTTCTCAGCAGTCGCTGGCAGGAGTTACAGCGCTGGGTTATTTCTCACTGGCAAGTCAATAGTGCTCTTGGAATTATCATCTGATTTCAGATGACACTTCTGGAAGGGAGAGGGAAAACTTCAGGGAAAAGAGCCAGGTCCTCAGAGTTAGTATCACATCTGTGGCTTGATAGCAAGATCTAACATGGGCTGTGAAGTTTCTCCATAAATTTCAAGGTCAAAGTATTCCCAAACTTTTGCAGAATTAGAGCATCCTGGGATCCAAAGCATGCTGGCAAATGAACAGGCTTTTAGACCCCACATGAAAGGGAGATCTTCGCAAGGACCACACAATTTGAATGGAACATGTTTTAAAATCATAATTCTGGAACTGCCTTGATGACATGCACACAGTAACTTCTGAGGGAAGATTTAAGCAAAGGTGTACAGGTGGCAAGACTTACAGCTAATTTTGAGGCACACTATGTAAAACTTTTAGTATTCAGATGCTTTTTATCACACTTAAATATTTTCATGCCTGTCTCACACTGTGCATGCTGAATTCCCTCTAGCAACACTAGCAAAACATTGTGCTCATGAAGACAGTTTTCTTGCTGGAGATGAATCAGTGCTGCAAGGTCTTGATTAAAATACTCCATAAAGAGGTTCTTATTCTTGGTTTACACTGCAACACACCTCAGATACAGGAAGTAATTAATTGCATGCAGGTAAACCCCTTTCTAATACTTTCTTAGTGTTGATTGCCAGGAAAGAATCCTCCTGAGAAATGAAGTAAATGAGATTAAAAGAACAGAGCAAGATCTATATCTGATTGCAAAAGCATCTCTTAAAATTGAAGTAAAAACACTGTAGGAATTGGATGGTATGTGTGTGTACAAGCTGATTTATGCTCCATGAGAGGGTAGTGCACAGAATCTGTGCATTAGTACTTGAATGTGTGCTTCCTATTCACAGCTTTTCTAAACATGTTCAAAAACCTGGGCTTGTCAGGCTTGTGTATGATAACAAAGCATGGTTAATCAGAGAGGCTGGGAATGTTTGACCATGTTTATTCCGCCAGTGTTCTCCCTACCTCTACCTCCTACCACACAGGAATAGAGAAGATATTCGTTTTTGTAGCAGGTGTCCAAGTCAGTGTTGCCATAGAAACTCCAACTTTCAGAATTCTTTGTCTTCTCCATCTCAGATTATTCACTTTCACTTTTGGCACTGATGCTAATTCTGAATTTAATAATAGGCTTTTGTTTGTAAGCCAGTAAACAAGGATGCATAGGTTCGACGTGGATTTTAATTTCTTCTGGCATCCTGAACTTCTAAAACTACAGCACTGAACACGGCAGGGTGTGAATGAGCCAGCAACAAATACTGAAATATTGCTAAGATCAGTTTTTGCAGATATTCCCTTCAACATGTCAATGAAGTGGTAAATGGCAAACATTTATGAGATTTACAACAAAAACTCTACTTCTTCCTTGAGTTATCTCCCTACTCAAAGCCTTTTTCACAATGGATCTGATGGCACAGAGAGACACAGAGTGATGCATCCTAACATCACTCAAAGCTTCTCAGTCTTGAGCTAATTCATTTATAATGAAAATAAGTTGTTTATATATTAATGAGTGAATCTACCTCATCAAAAATTCTGGCATACTCCCACACTATACTTTCGTGGTGTTTTGGGTACAGGACAAGATCTGAGCTGGCAGCAACAGCTGCAGTTCTGATAATCATTGTGCCTGTTGATCATTGTCTGCTGCAATTTCTTAGATAAAAGGTTATCAGAGATTTTTTTTAAAAGCCAACAAAGACAACAGCTATGAATTATTTATATTTTAAAAATAATTCAGACTGCCTCCTGAACCAGATTCCATATTAGTTGCAAGAGGACCTCTTGAGAGAAAAAAACCCAAGAAACTCCATATAAAATTTTCGAGATGCTGATGTTCTGCAGCTGAAATTGGTACATGAAAAATCAGCTTGATCTTGTAGCATTTTGAATTCTTGGCCAGTTCCCCTAAAATAAATCCATCCATCAAAATGTAGTTCACCTGTTTCTAATGACTGTGTCTTCAAAACTGATATTGTAGGTATTTTTCTTGCTATCATGATGAGCAGAGACAAATGAATGAGAATTTTTACTTTTGCTTATAGAGGCCTTTTCCTCCAGTCCTTTTGACTGTACTGATAAGCCACAGCCACAGGGCTTAGACCAGTTTAGTTCTGTGTGGGTGTCCATTGCAAGAAATACTACTGTCAATGTGATTTTATAACCTTTGAAAAAACCATGAGAGAAATAAAGCTGAAGAATACATTTACAATTTTTCAAGAGCAGAGTATTTGGAAGAAATAAAATGTAATACTCTGCATTCTCTCATTGGAGTATCTTCCTTGTCAAGCATATAAAAGCATAGAGTCATTTAGGTTAATATCTTTTAAATCATTGAGTCCACCCATTAACCCAGCACTGCCACGTCCACCAGTAAACCATGTCCCTAAATGCCACCTATGTTCATCTTTTGGAGGATAAGTTCTTGTTTGCTTTCCTTTAGGTGTAGAGTTGTCTTTTGGAAAAAAAAAAAGAGATTAAAATTTTCGATGATAATATACTTTTTAAAGAAATTCAGCATTATTGCAAATTATTTCAAAGTCATGTTGATTTCATTTTAAAAAATCCCAAGCTATTTAAACTCATTCACTTTAGTTTATTATTATTATTATTCATTCACTTAGGTTTAACCTATTTATATTGAAATGGTCAATGATTTTATGTTTAAACATTGTATTAAAATGTTGCTATCAGTTTTATGTAATGATAAACATAGATGGAGAGTCACAGGTAAGTGCTACTGTTGATGGGAGTCCTCTGTGAGACACTGCAAAGTGTTTCATAAAGAACTAAAACTTTCCCACTTTGCCATTCCAGAATTGCGTGTCTCTGTCTCACTTTCCTGAGCACATGCATTTGGATGAGGGAAATCACTGACTCCCTTATCGCAGCTTGAGTTGGTTGGTCTGAGCCTAAAAAAGCTCTTGCCATAATCCCCACCTTGTTCAGAGTATTTTTAAGTACCACAACTGTGGGGTTTTGGGCCCACGCCAACGCTGTCTGGCAGTGCCTGAAAACCTCCCACCACCTTCCAGGGAGTTGGATTCGTGGCATGTAGCCCTCAGCACAAGTAGCTGCTTCGTGTGGTGACTGTGCAGCTATGAAAGGGCTTCTCTTTGTATTTCTTTTTTTTTAATTCCTCCCCATAGAACCCATATCCACTTATCACTAGCACTGTGGAAAAGGACAGGCAGGTTCAGGTACATCTACTTGGCAAAACACTGGACCCTTTATGCCTGAATTTATGGTTTGTTCTGCAGAATATCAAACATGTATTCACATTGGACCTGTTAACCGTGATATAAATTTTCACATTCAAATGACAAATCTGAAAGGCACTAATCAAGAACTTTAGGATAATCACATTTAATTGTCTGTCTGTGCAAGGCTTTCAACTCCACCTCAGTTCAAAGTAAAAGTTGTATAGATGAATAATGAAATCACTTGATATCTTGGGGCATTTATGGAAGAAAGCTGTGTTAGCTCTTGATTGGGCTTCTGTGGGAGTGTTTAAGGACGGCTTAGTGCGAGGAAGACCTTCCCTGTGTGGTGTATTTTATAGCTGGTGACAGCCTGGTGTAGATGCAGGTGGATGGGCTTGTAGGGCTCTGCTGACAGCACAGCCTGGCACCGATCCTTTGGGTTCCTCTTTGAGCTGTGCATATGCGTTTTTTCCTTAAAAAAACAACCAAAACCACAACAGCACAAACAAATTAAACCAAACGACAAACCAAGAAATATGATTTATAGGAGCCTGGTGCGTGTTGCAGTCTTTGTAATTTAACCAGTACATTTAATATTTTTGTGTTTATGCTGCTGCAGGGGAAAAAAATAATATAGATAACCTGTGAATGAAAGATGCCCTCATGCTTTCTCTTCTCCTCAAAACGCATCAACATCCACTATCTCAGCCCCTTCTTTGCTATTGTGTTGGTCAGAATACTTAATGAAACACACAGTAAAGAGGAGAATAACAGCAAACCTAATATCTGATATCTTCTAAGTATCTTTTTGAAAAAATTATAGTTATCCCCATCACACTTTGAAGCCCTGAGGTAAATGGGACATAAATATAATTATTTGCTCTTAGGTCTGTCTTTTTTCAAATTACAGCAAAACTCTCAAAGACCAAATACCAAGCCCTATTTCATGTTTTAATCACCATAAACTAAAATGGGATTCATATCTGCAAACATTTATTGCTCTGCATCACAAGGATATTTTTAGCTACTTTGAAGGCTGTGACTATGAAAAATAGTTTCGACAAAGGGGAAAATGATAGCTGCTCTTAAATTAGATATTAATCTGGAAGCAACACTTAAGCTAAACAGTAAAAATAACTTTTCCAGGAATTTAAAATTAGAGCCTCTGATGTGCAATTAAAGGAAAGAGTCAAGTACTTTAGGTTTTCTTTCTGATTTTGCCCTTTGCTTGCTGAGTTGTGTATTTTAAAAGTTAACCATTGTGAAAATAGGTTGCCTGGGAAGTCCAGCTGGATTACCCACCATGAAGGCAAGAGCCTCTGAGGTAAATGAGTATTTGTCTTGGGGAAGCAGTAACAAACCCAGCTATGCTGAACACTGCATTTGCACGTCAAGGGAGGAAGGAGGTAAACAGGATGAAAATTTAAATAACAAATGTGTGGCTTGATTTACCTATGAATCCAACCTTTCCAGTACGTCTAATGACTGTTTTTTCCTGGATGAACTGAACAGGGTCACTTAAGGGACTCCTGCCAGTGTTCATTCTCTCAGCTGCTGCGTAACATTGGCCAGAGAAGTTCCTGTAGAGAATTAAAATACTGTCTTTGAACAACATTTTCTAGAACTTAATTTAGAAAATCACTTGTGTGACAATGACGGACAATAGAGAAGCCGTCCTGACCCTGAGCTGAGTTGAGCTGAGCTGATGGGTGGTTATTTTACTTCACTGTTCAAGAGCACAAATAACTTGTGGATTGAACGTGTCTGGTTTGCATCTCCAGCTCACACACAGTCTGATCTCTCCCTGACAACACAGAATACAATCCCATTTAAAAAGTCGTATGAAGAATTTCCTCTGCCTCCCCCATCATCAAATTATGCCGTTAAGAATGCAATGAGACATGGAAGGATGGATGGATGGATGAATAAGTCTAAATTTACCTACTATCCTGTGCCCTAATTTGTGCCATATGGAAGTAGCTGGATCAGCCCTGGGTGATGGAGACTTTAGAAAAATGTCAAGAAGTGCTGGGTTGCAGGTTAGGTCTTGTTTCTCATTCCCTGCATTGGAATGAACACTGTTATATAAAGGGTATATCCTGTGCTTTTTTGATTCTTTGCCACTTTAATATTGGTGTACAGGGCTCCTTGTACACAAACTTTCATGCATGTATATTTTTGCATAAAGTGCACAAAAGAGGAGGCTGACACCCAGGATCAAGCAAGCAAACCATCCTGATGGCAGAGAGAACTGATCACTGTTCCTCTGCATGGTCAACATTTAGTTCAGCTGATGTACCCAAATAATTGCTTCCAGGTCTGCATTTTAGACCTAATTAGCAAAATAGGTTTGGGTCATAGCAAATATCTCCTGAGAAACCTTAATGTCTAAATCTCCTGGCACAAACATCATATCAATGAATAACTTTAATAAGAGCATAAGAGGATCTACTGTGCCAAGTGATTTGCACATAGTTGAAAGGATTAAGTTCATCTGGTGAAAGATCATTTTCTACTGTGTTTATTTAAAATTTTCCCATCGTGCATTTAGGAGAAGGGGCAGACTGACGACAGCCGTTTTCACAGCCAGTTCCCCCAGACATTCCAGAAGAGACCATCCTGAGGCACTGCACAACAGATCCAAGATCCATTTTCATGTTTCCTGCAGAGAAATGGGGGGATACCGTTCTGATGGCTTTTCCTAGCCTAGAGAGGAGAACTCAATCAGGCAGCGGAGGCACTGCTCAAACAGAATATTCCCCAGCTCAAGGCAGCAGTGAGCAGCAAAAAGCCTCTCTCTGGGCTGCACCACTTAGAGCTGCACTAAGCTCTTCACAGCAGCATGCAGAGCTGCTCAAAAGTCCTCCGGGAGTAATTTTATTCCTTAGTAAGAAGCAAAGATAATATTTATCACACATTCTTATGCAGCCTATTTGAGGTAGCCACAATTCTGTAACATGCAAGTTTTAAAATTTTTTTCTGTTTTTTTTTCACCATCCACTTTTTCCCCTCGACTATCAAGAAACTCCCCCCCAAAAATTCTATTCAATCTGGCAACACCAAATAATAGATTGAAGCAAGGAGAGAATGAAAATAGAAGCAGCTCCTGTGATTTTTTAAAGTGAGTTCAAATATTTAGCTTCAGAATTCTCAGAAATCTTGCATTCTAAAATTCTGAGGACAGGAAAACCTCAAGAAAGAAACACACAGAAAAAGGAGTGAGAGAGAACAGATATTCTGAATACAGCATATTTCTTTTACATAATTAAGAAATAGGAGGGGAAGAAAATATTTGAATCTGGAGGATGCTGTGTTTTTCATTTTCTGAAAGGTGTCTAAAATTTAATTATTCTTTTTTTTTCACTCTTTCATTACCAATGTGCCTTGAAAGGTGCCAAATCCCATTTCAAAACTTGGCTTCAGATTTATTATCCCAATGACCCTCTCTTACGAGAGACTTGCTTTGCTTTTAGTTTCCATTTATTTTTAACTGTGTTCTAAAAACTACAATTTCATGGTAACCCAAAGTATTCATGAATCATTCATGCATATTTGCTGAATTAGCAGTTATTGCTCTTTCTTTTCATTCATTTGCTTTCCTGTCCCTTGCAATATATTACCACAATAGAACAGAGAGGAACTTCTTGATTCTTCTTATTTATTTACTACTACAAACTTAACTAGATGTAAATTCTGAAAAAAAAAAGTGATGTTTGTAAAAGGAAACTGTTGGCAGGTTTTCTTTTTAGGTAGGAAGTGAAAATTGAAAAGTTTGTCCTGAAGCAATATACAACAAATTTTCTTCTTATGGTCACAAAATATCCTTATGATATTTTGGTAGTGACCAACATTTTTAAGAGTTCTGCCAGCAACCTGTTGTAGGCAAAGAATAATTTGAACTGTACATCATGTTAATCTAAGCTAATATAGTCTTGGATAATTCACAGAGCTAAATTTTACAGTTTTGTACATTTCCATAATTTTCAACAGAACTGGGGGTCTTAAAGACCATATGTGTGTGTGTGTATATATATATATCTATATGTATAGATATAGATGTTTTTCTCATTGGAATGTCTACAGACATTTTAATCATCAGCTAAAATTTCTCACAGTGGCTGGGTAACTTCCTGGGTAGTAAAAAATAATGTATTACTGAAAATTAAATAGCTGAATTGAAAGATTTAGTTATATTTCACATCGGCCATCAAAATACAGTAGCACCACTTCTCTGCTTGATAGCGCAGCTCAATAGAATGACATTCTGCATACCCAGCAGCATGAGAAAGAACCTGAGCCACCAAAAATATTATCATGAGACTTTCTGTTTCCAGGACCGAAAGCACTCTGAGTATGTCACTGTGAGGGCTGTTCAGGCCTGTGTGACAAACCCTAAACCAGCAACCCTGAACATAAAAGTGTCTTGTTGTCTGTTAGCCATGAATAACTTAGCCCAGATCTGCTAAAAAATTGTCAGATCTGGGAAATGAACTCATATGACACTGCAAGAAGTGCAAATCTGTGTGTCCCTGGTCCTAACACCGCTCTAAATTGTTGCAGGGAATCTGTTGTCATCTGAGAGGAGCATAAAGCAAACTAATAATTACCTTTGTCTCACTGTCACTGCTTTTGTTTGGAGAATTGTTCAGCTTCATCTATCTGCAGCCTCAATATTTCATAAACATTGCCAGTTTGGAATTCTGACTATTGCTGTCATTCATGTACATGTTATATCCTTCCAGTTGTGTCGCTCTATCTGCAGGATCAGGGCCTTGATTTACATATTTGAACAATATAATTATGAAGGATGTTATCTGGGCGAAAATGTGATGCTGCCAAATGTTGGATAATTTGCAAACAACACAAATTCAGAGCGTCTGCCTCTTGAGTATTTTTGGAAAGGTATGGGGAGCAACCAATTGATGATTAAGAGACATCCCAATAGACAAACTAAACAAAAGGTAACAATTTATCCCAATGTTTTGGTTCACTGCTGATGAATTTTCTTAGCATCTGCTTAAGTGTTTGATTAAAGTATTCTACAAGCCCATCTGTTTCTGGCTGATACGAAACTCTCTGTGATGGGGGAATTTTTAACAGCTTGCACACCTCATTTAGCAGGGAAGGCATAAAATTAGTGCCCTGATCTGTTGAATTTTCTAAGGGTAAGCCCACTCTGATAACAGCATTAATCAATTCATTAGCTTCATGTTTTGTCAGCTAAGACTTTATGGCAGTACTGTGGGGTTTGAATGTGCAAGTACCCCTTCCAAGATCTGTTACATTCCTCAGACAAGAAATTTGACTAAATGAGAGTTATGATTCAAATTAAATTTTCCTAGTCTAGCAGTACAACATGATACTGGAAAAAAAATGGAGAGGACATGCTTAGGATTTCTACTAAACATTTTCTTGTTCCCATGGGGGACTTCTACTCCAGATGTCTGCTGGAAATGCAACCCAGCAGAGAAAAACTCTGGGAGGTTCCTGGAGTGTGTGGAATGCGCGGGAGCTGCTGTGGGTGATATGATGGTCAGAGGCCCTCTTGGGCACAGCAATCACAAAATTATAAGAATTTTGGATTCCTGGAGGAGTAAGGAGGACTGCCAGCAGGGCTTCGGCCTTGGACTTCTGGAGGGCAGTGTTTGGTTTGTTTAGAAGGCTGGTTGAGAGAATCCCGTGGGAGGCAGAGTCCCTGGCAAGGAAGTCCTGAAGGGCAAAGGAGTCCAAGAAGGCTGGAAATGTTTCAAGACAGAAATCTTATAGGCTGTTCCCGGGGAAGATCGTGGAGCAGGCCGCCTTGAGTGCCATCACACTGCACATACAGGACAAGCCCAGCCAGTGTGGGCTTGGGAAAGGCAAGTCCTGCCTGACCACCCCGATCTTCTATGACAGGGTGCCTCACATGGTGAAGTGAGGCAAAGGCCGTGGATCTGGCGTGATTAAACTTTAGTAAAGTTTTTGACACCATTCCCCTCAGCATTCTCCTGGAGAAACCAGCTGCTCACAGCGTGGATGGGTGCACAGTTTGCTGGGTGAAAAACTGTCTGGGCCACTGGTGAGGCTGCACCTCGAGTCCTGGTGTTCAGGTTTGGGCCCTGCTCTCCAGGAGAAAAGAGCTCAGACACCATTAAACTTTGCTGTGCTTCCTCCCATGAGGCCAGAGAATGGACTTAGTTCTGTTTTATTTACTATTTGTAGTGGTTTGGCCTTGGCTGGGTGCCAGGTGCCCACTACGGCGCTCTACCACTCCCCTTCCCTGTGGGGTAGGGGAGCGAATAAGATGGAAAACAACTCATAGGTTGAGATAAAAGCAGTTTACTAATAGCAGAAAAAAGAGGGAACAAAGCGAGAGTTTGCGCGCGCAAGCAGAAAGAGAAGTTAATCTCTACTTCCCATCTGCAAACGATGTTCGGACACTTGCCGGGAAGCAGGGTCTCAGCACGCGTAATGGTTCCTCTGGAAGGCAGACATTTCAGAGCAACGAATGCCCCCACCTTCCTCCTCTCTCCCTGGACTTTTATATCTGAATTGACATCATATGGTATGGAATATCCCTTTGGTTGATTTGGGTCAGCTGGCCTGGCTGTGGCCCCTCCCAGGATCTTGCCCGCTCCCAGCCCTCCTGATGGGGGAAGGAGTGGCAGAGGGGCAACACTTCTCAGCAGTAGCCAAAACACTGGCATGTTATCAACACCCTTCCAGCTACCAGTGCAAAGCACAGCACTGTGAGGGCTGCTAAGGGAAAGGTGAACGCTCTCTTGGTCAGACCCAATACACTATTATAAATTAATTCTAGGAATTATTCTCCTTTGCCGTGCTCTCATTCTGTAGCCAAATAAATAAATCTTCCTCTGTTCCAGTTTCCTGTCTGTGAAGTTAATGTCATGGTACTACTACTTTTACAAAATCTCAGTTATAGGGTGCTGGGGAAGCCACTTTTCCTTTGCAAGAGTGGATTATCAGGGTGTATGGAAGGTGACAGCTAAGCCTGAGATTGTCATGGCCCCAGGCCAATGTGTATTTCATTCCATGCAGAAGTCATGTTCCTGTGCTGCTGTCTCTACCAGCAGGAGAGCTTTGTTCATCTGTTCCATTGATACAGTTTCTACACAGGGGTCCCCATCTCAGGTGAAGCCCTTGGGTAGGGCTTAAATGTGAAGGAAAAGGAGAATCAGTATAAACATTATTGACAGGAGGTTCCTGTTGGGGCAAATCTTCCTCCCAGTTTACGGCAGCAGAAGGAAACTGCGTAGGATTTGTTCATTCCTTTCTTCAAAACTGTACTAGAATGGATCCCTTGCTTCAGGAACTCGTGCCCTGTGGAGCAGAGGTGTGCCAAGAGGTCCACATGCTTAGGACAAACTTTTCTGCCTGCACAGTGTATGAATAGTTTAGAAGAAATCAAGGGCTTGTTTTTAATCTCAGGGAACTGAGTGCATGTTGAGCTCACAAACTCTCACTGGGAGGGTTTGAATTAGGGATGAGTTCAAAGGACTAAATCCTGATGCTGGGCAGAAGCCTGTGAGCATCAGAGAGAACCGAGATGTGGGAATTTTTTTCTAGGGACCTTCCTTCAGTAGAAATGGAGGTGTCAATCCCATTTATTTATAGACTCAGCTCATATGTTAATATATATTAATCTCTACACTACTGAAACTTACTTTACAGTATCAGCCATGTTTTCACGAGTGGAAAGGACAATAACAACACATGGAAAGCTGGATTTTTCCTCTCTCCTTACTGTGCTTCCCATTACAGAGCATATACAATTCCAGGTCTTTTTCTGTCTAGCACACACACTGTTATTTCCTGTAGTAATACATAATTTTGTACATGTCTTTCTCATGGTGTGACTTCCATGGTTTCTTTTGTGCACTCATCTGAAAGCAGCCTTAGTTTCTCTTCATTCACAGGTGTTATATTTCACCTCTTTGAGCTCTAAATTTCCCCATCTCTGCCAAAGAATAACCTAAAATTAAACAGAAAGTTGTTGGCTTTTATTCCAGCATATTGATATTAAATTTCTACTTATGAAAATAAAGATCACTTTGCCTCCTTTTTGTACCTTTAAATGAATAAGCAGACAAAACAAGATAATCTCTACACTGAGATGGTATAACCACTAAAACTATTAAACCCACAGTTGAAGATTTTCTGAAGCTCAATTTTTCCTTATTTATAAGAAAATTCTAGGTAATATGATCACCCTGAATAAAACTAATTAGAGTCTTATTTCCTAGCTTACCTCATGTGTGAATATTTGCCTTTTCCCGTAATTGTGAAATGTAAAAAAAGCGTAAAGGTTGGATTAGTAATTGAGCTTCTGGAAGCCAATGTGCATTTTCTTATGTAAATGCAAATAAGTATGGATCTGTCACCTTTAATCAGCAGGAGCACTGAGAGCCCTGAATGGCAAAAGGGCGTTTCAAGACTGCTGTGTCTTTCACACTGCTGTTGTGATCAACTCATACATATAATTTCTTTAAATTTTTTTTTCTCAAGTTGCTATCTCTAACTTCCTTATAAACTTACAGAACCTTTCTTTTTGCTGCAAAAAATCAAAATCCTGAAGGCAATGACTGGAGATATTTTCTCATCCTATCAATTATGGTTTGTTGTTTCAGTATTCAGCTGCACAACTGGGTTCTCAAAGCAGCAAGAACATTCACTTCTGAAACCAAGAAAATTTTCTTCACCTCACAGATTACAGAAAATTGAGAAAAGAATAATAGCACTATTGGATTTTTAGGCCCTTATGTTTATGAGTTCCTCAGAATAAGCTCAGAATTTGCAGGTATTCCCTATGTTTTGAAGGCTCTTAGATTTTGAGGCACTGAAATTTCTCTGTCAAAATCTGATGTTCTGTAATAAGGAGAGGAAAACCTGGATTAGGCAACTTAATTTTGTGAATATCATATTTTGAGCATATTCCAAGTATGACATGCATTTAAAATCCCTGTTCTCTACTTGCTCATGGCATAAACATTTGTAGGTATATTAGTTTTAAAGTGGCGTGGCTATAAATTTTCAGTGTGTTGCATGAAGCAGGAAGATTTTCAACAGCACAGAGACTTTCTGAATTAATAAAGGTCAGATGAGTATGTGAAATCTTTCAGAGAGGTCTAATAAATTTACTGATTACAATTTTCAAGATCATCTGGACCATGATGATCAACTACCACGGTTTTCTGTGACACAAGTTTAAGAGAATACAGCCATTTCCTTCAAGAAAAACCAAACCAGACTGAAGGCTGTCTTCAAGTGCTCAATGAGTGTTTGTTATAAATAAAAATAGAAATACCTCTTATGACACTGAAGGAAGTACCAGAGAGCTTTAGCTTGTGCCTTAATATTAACAGAGATTAAACACTGGGAAAGCCTGTGCAAAAATATTGCCACATTCTTAACTGAGCTTTCAAAAAAACGTTTAGAAAAACATTTTTCAGTGAAGATTTATCTCTAGTTGGTGCTGTTTTGTGGAGGGAGATGACTGCTAATGAGGTCCTCGTGTTTATCCACTGTTCTTTTCTGCAGATCATGTGGTTTTTTCTTCTTACAGCAACACTATTAATTTATGGTTGAACGAAAACTGAGTTTTTAGATATAGTTAAGGTAAGTGTGACATAACAGGAGATGAACATTCAACTGTGGAAACAAAGGCAAGAAACATTAATATAGTAGCAAATATACCCTGGGACCAACTTAGAACGTACCTCAAATCATTATGGGAAGAAATCCTTTAAGTCTTTACAGATAATTCTTTGTGTGGTTGTAATTGAACAAAGCATAAAGAAATTTAGAGAAGGTCTGGAAATCAAACTTGAAACTATAATAATATCATCACATACTCTCCTGGCTCAGCCTTATGAAACACTGTTCCTTCTCCATTACCTCACCTCAAAAATATATAGCACAAATGGAAGGGTTCCAAGGAAGCCTGATGAAGTTCTTGAAGGCACGGGAAGAATGCTCAGTTTTGAGGTGATTAATACAGGATGTTACAGAACCATACACAGTAATGAATGTCACAGAGAAGGTAAATTGAGATGTCCTTGTTCACTGTTCCTTTTAATAAAGCACAAGTGTATGTGTTAAAATATGAAAAGGAATAAGTATGAAACCAATAACATGAACGTGAGTTTTTGCATGTGACATAATTACACTGCTGAGATTGTTGATATAATATTTAATGAAGGATCAAGACTTAGAATTATTGATTTACAGAAAAAAAAAAGGGTCTAGTTCTTTGCTAAAGGCAATGCCTACAGGAGCAAAAGATAGGCAATGCAACTATTGGGATTTGCCAGAATTCAGGCTCACAAAAATATTTGAGCAACAAGCTCATTTGAATTTCAATGAGGTTAAGTTTTAAAGCCTTTATTAGGATTTGGCTACCACAGTCATGGAGTTCCCATTTGTCAGGACCTTTCTCTGAAAGAGCTGAGAGTCAATGTACCCCAAGAGGTCGTGGCTGAGAATATCTGAGTTGCTTGCTGCAAAAAGTCAGCAGTCTCAGCATTGTGCCTGAATGAGATAAAACAGAAATTCTCACTGTTCTCTTTGGGCATCTGGTTTCTCAAAAGTTCCCAGCTGTTCTAATCATGATACTTTGTCTGCATCAGCACTTGCACTGTGTCACCAGTTCTCCACTAAGGAAAAGGACTTAGAAGTTGTGTCCTTTTGGTCAGAACAATGTTCTTTTGAACCCAAGGCAAAGTGATTATGCCATTGATGATTTCTGTATCTAGTACACAATTCATCTCACCTGGTTTCATTTTTCTAGAATTGTCTATTCGAAGCCAAGCACCTGGATTCCTCTCTGTGGTCAGTGGCAAGAGGCATCTCCAGAGGAAGGCTGTTAAACCCCTTCCTCAGCAGTGGCTGAAATTTAAATAAATGAAAGCGTATTTAAGTTATATTCAGGCCTGAATGCCACAATAACAGCTCTTCCTAGTTGTTCAGTTCTGGACAGCACTGAAATTAGTCCATTGCACACCTGACCTTCTATAGATGCTTCCAAAGTAACAGTAAAGATGTCTGCAGCCAGAATTTCTGTAAAAAAACCTATTCTGCCACTCAGCAGCAAGAGATATGCTCTTCAGAGGATGTGACCATGAACTGGAAGTATTATTCAGCAAGCAGGATCTTTTAGGACATTAAAAATAAAAACTGCAAAGCCAGCTGGTGAAAGTGTCCACTTGGAAACACAAAAGTCTAAGAAAAGCATTGATCACTCCGCAAAATGGGCTGTTCTGCTTGTGAAACTACGTTTTTCAGCTTAAAGGCATTCTTTTGTAACTTTACTATTTCAGATGATTGAAAATGAAATATTCAGCAGATTTCCACTACAATCTTGTAATGCATACTTCAGAAATATTACAACCCACTTTTTGATGGATGTAAAAAAACACCTGAACACATACTGAAATCTGCAGTTTGTAAATTCTTAGCTCGTGGAGTTTTGGTCTCTTTTCTATGTCATTGGCAATTATATCACCACCATCTGCTGATCAAATAGCAAACACAGAATTCCAGGATGACAGCATTGTCTGTTATGAAGTTTTCCTGGCATATCACAAGAGAGTCTTTGTATTAGTTCTAACATCAAACAGTAATAAGTTGGACTGAAGAGGCTTTTGTGCTCATTTTTCCCATGCCATGTGTCTGCCTCATGTTGCCTTGCATGGGTTTTCTTTGCTGAAATGGAGTTTTAAACACACATTTGCTTCAGTTGGGAAAGGGGAAAATGCTTTACTCTTTCACAGTGCTAAATGTAATGTCTCATCTCAAGAGTAGGCACCCCTAAAAGGGATGTATTCAGACATCAGATATTTCAGGAAGGGAGGAATCACCCTGTGGGGATGTCTGTGTCATCTTTGAACACAAAGACAACATTTTTTGTTGTCTGTCTTTATTGCCTGTGTGTCTGGTGAAGAGACTTCAATCGGGACAATAATGCACTTGGAGCCTTTGGGATATTTGTTGCTGTTCCTGGTAATGTTGGCTCCAAATGGGGAATGAGTTTGGTTTTAGGCAGTGACAATTTTTACACTTCCAAGGAAGACAAATCATCCCCAATGGCCAATTCCATGCCACATAGACAATATCTCTGTATCTACAGAGGTGCTGGCAGGTCTGTCGTGGTGTGTGCAGCAAAACAGTTGAGATTATGACTTATATGTCCTTGTCTCTGTAGCACCACAGTTTTAGGCTGTTATTGCTCTCTGTGGTCAACAAGTGCAATTCTGGGAGTGATGTGAACAGTCTGATTGAAAGAAATACAGTATTTACTTAATTCAGGGAGAGGAAACAGTTCAAAATATTTCTTCCTAATCATCGGAGTATTAAAGTTCTGTGGATTGTCATCCTGCCTTTTGAAATGCAACCTGCTTCATGAGCCATCCACTTTTGGAGAGAATTCTCTGGAAGAGGATTTGGCACCAAAAAAAGTGATTCCAATCTATTTCTTCCACTCTTTCTTTTGATTTTTTTTTTAAGTGACCTCCTACTAAGTGTGACTGACCTCCAAATTGATAAATTGACTTAACTGATCTCAAAAAGCAATAAACTTATTGTTTCTATCGTGTTTGTGACTTTGTCTGTGAACTGAAAAAGATCACCACATTGAACTTGATTCAATCTCATCAATAGAAATTCAGCATAGTTGGCTTTTTTAAGACTACATCAAGTCATCTTCATTCCACAGTCCAAGAAGTGCTCCCAGGAGAAACTCATGAAACTCCACCTGGCCAAGTGCAAGGCCCAGTGCCAGAGCAGGGGCAGTCCCAATACCAGAAAATACTGGGTGTTGAAGTGATTTAGAGCAGCCCTGCCAAGAAGGACCTGGGAACAGGAGTGGATGAAAATTGGAAAATTTCTCTTGTGGGATTCCACCTGGAGCACAGCATCCAGCTCTGGGAATCCCAATGGAAGGAAGGCATGGCCCTGTCCAAGCAGGTCCACAAAGATGCTCAAGGGGCTGGAGAACCTCTCATGTGAAGACTGAGAGCCTGAGCTGTTCAGTCTAGAGAAGAGAAGGCTCTGGGGAGACCTTAGAGCAGCCTTTTGATACTTAATCAGAATTTAAAAGATGGAGCAGGAATTTTTACCAGGGCTTGTAACAATAGGACAAGTGACAATGGTTTTAAACTTTAAAAAGGTAAATTTAGATTTGACTTAAGGAAGAAATTATTTACTGTGAGAGTGGTGAGACACTGAAACAGATTTTAAATAGAAGGTGTTGATGCCCCATCCCTGGAATTGTCACGTTGGACAGGACTTGGAGCAACCAATTCTAGTGAAAGATTTCCCTGCCCATGGCAGACTTGATGACTTTTAAAGGTCCCTTCTGTCTCAAACCATTCTATGATTCCATGATATTTAGTCCTGTATTGGTCAGAACTATGTTAGAAAAAAAATTAGCATTCAATTTTATAATTAAGGTCCATCTTCTAATGGAAAAACATGAGGATACCAGTCTCTGATTGTTGGATTAAAACAGTTTCCCACATTTCATAGTACCTGGGAAGATTATTTTGCAGCTTAGACTCCCTTTGATCTGCTTTTCTGTGGGTATGTTAAGCATCTGTGTGAATAATAAATCTGTATTGATTAAATTTCATAAATACAAACGTATTTTGTACTGCAGTGGAAAATATTTCACTGAGAGGTTTCACACTTCATTTTCTACAGAAAACACATTGGCCAAATACATTTATGGGTTAAAAAAAAAAAAGAGACCAAGAGGCAGACCAAGTTTTTGTGATACAAGACTGGTTAATAGAAACAGAAAATAATAGGAAATTTTTCCAAAGTTTTTTTTTAACAGAATTATCCAGAATATTTTGTTGCTCATGGGAGCAACTTGCAAGTCTTTGCAGCCATACTTTCACTTCCTGTTTAGCACTTACTATTTATTCTGCTTCCTAATGTCAGTACTGTGCTGTGCTGTTACCTTTTTTTTGTCCACCCTTTTGTATTTCTCTGATCTTTGGCAATTTTATCTCAGTGCTTTTCCAATTGGCTTAGAGCAGGAGTGTGGCCATTGTGAGAACAGCTGGTTTTGTCGGCTTTGTTTTATTTTTATGTTCATTCCTTTCTTGTATCCCCAGTGACAAATTGTGTTGCCCTTTCCTCCAACCCTTGGCACTGAATTGCCCTCCAAGTAACGTGTATTCCTGGGATATCTGTCACCCTGAAGAATGATATTGGCCAGGCTGTATGGTGTGTAACTCATCCCATACACAAATAAGGACACACAACTCACTGTAGGTGTTTCTTGGATCAGCTTAACCGGTCCAGCAGCTTGAATCGTGTGCTCAGAGGGGATACATCGAGATGAACAGCAAAAAAGGCATAACCAAAATAGACTGGAAATGTAAATCTTACAGCAGTTATCTCATTCAGCACTTGCATCATGGCAGTGCCCTTGCCGGGGTGTGGAAGGCTCAGGCTCAGAAACCCACTTTGTGTAGTTCTGAGTCAGAACAATTTGTCATCTACTCCTTCAGCCCAGGCAGTACCAGAACCTGAATTTCATTCATCCAGGTCTGAGTGTTTTAAGTACATAGCCCTGAAACCAGTCTCTTAGCAACCTTCACAGAGCAAATTCCTTTGCTGTTTGAGGCAGCTCCACAAATATGTGGCTGCTTTAATGACTTCTGTATTTTCTCTGTTGCATTTGTAAGGGCATTCACAGTACAGAGCCAGATGTGCTTGGAAAAGCACATCAGCATTTTGTCTGCATTTTGTCCCAGAGTTGGAGTCTCAGTGACAGGAACACATCCCTGAGAACTGTTAACACCATTGTGCACTGTGGTTGTTCTCCTAACCCCTCTAGAAGGAGTCTTCTGGGTCTAGAACAATCTGGTCAATTCAAAGAAATTCCTACATCAAAAAACCTTTCGATCTCTCAGCCATGTGATCCTTCTCTGGGAATCTCCAATTTCTCCTTCACTGTGCAAAGAAACCCGGGTTCTCACACTGTGAAGAAGTAGTTGCTGCAGGGGCACTCTCCAGAATTGCCAGCTATTGATGACAATGTGTTCTGTATAATGTGTACCAATAAATGAATGGGAGGAACTACATTTTTTAGGTATTATTTTTGTTGTTTTTCTCATTTACTGTAAAGAGGTCAACAAAATATGAGCTCTGACTGGTCATTGAAATCTTAAATGGCTCTTAAATCCCACCACTGGGCTCCCCCTTTGGTTCTCAATCATTTTTTATAAACATTATCTCTAGATGGTTTATGATAAGGCAAATCCCGCAAGAAGAGAGGAAAAAACATAGGAATTTAATGTCTGGCTTGTGTGTTAATCACAGCCCATCAACAGATCAGCAACTTGCTTTCAAGCTTTACCAGGCTAATTTCAAGCTTGCCAGGGTAGTTTTGGGGCTTGGTAATTTTGACTGCCCAGTACTGTGTATCAAACAGCTGATTGGGATGCATTTCTTTCACTATAACTTTTCACTAAGATGTTTAAATTTGTGTTTATTTACAGTTTAATCAGGTTTGCTGATATCTGAGTATATAAGTTTCTTGCTCTGCTGTACTGTCTGAATAACTACAAATTTAGAGAATATGGATAATTAAATCATGCATATTATCAAAGCAGCACAACAAAAACAATAGAGAATACCATAAGAAAATATAATGCCACAACACCAACCAAACAAATAACTTCAAGATTTCCAAAACCCTGCATTCAGACAAAAATTATTTTCAGATATTAGTCAAAAAGACACCTAAACACATCAAAACCTCAGAAAAGTAAATGGAAGTTACTCTCAAAGTCCCAATGCATTATTCACAAAGAAAATAATGTTTAAATTTTATTGAGAAATCACTTACAAATGTACGCAATGCTTTTCACATTCTTTACATAATCAGAGCTCTTAAAAATTTAATCAAACCACCACCTGCCTCAAAAATTCATCATAAAAGTATTTAAATTTTAAACCACAATTATCTGTCAAAAGCATTTGAGCTCTTCCCATGCCATAATAAGAAATTGCTCCAAAAAGTGATAAGGATGCTCCCATTAACACAGTTATTCAGCAAATGAATGAATGAGAAATATCCATGTTATCTTTTCCCTCTTAGGAACCTATAGCAATGTCAGTACAGTTTTTCTGAGATTATATATATTTTGATCTCAGCCAGATTTTGAGGCTGTGTGTCCCCGTGTATTTTAAGATCCTTCATTGCAGCCAAGCTACATATATTAAAGGGTTTAAATTGTCTTCTCTAGCTCTAATTCCTGCAGCCATATATCAATCCTCACTGCAGACTCAGTGCTTTTCAACCAAAGCCAAATTTTACACTGGGCTTTTGTCATCAATAAAAATAAAAGCAACGGTGAGTCCTGGTTAAAAGGCTCAAATACATCAACCAGCATCTTCTGAGGATGACAGCCAATTTCACCCCTGTTTTAACCATTCAGGGTAATCACTAAGGCCCAAATGAGCCACACAGAGCTGAAATCCCACCTGATGCAAGGATTGTCAAAGAAAAAGTGACTAATGGTCCCTGCTGGGGAGAGCATTCAGCCCTTTTCACCCTCTGGGTGTCACCAGGTTATACCATCCACGGCTTCACACTTCTGCACCACTCCACGTGGCTGTGATAACCTCTTGGACAAGAGGGTCAGCTTCAGTGAGGCCAGAGGAGCAGATTTTTGCCACTCTTTTCAAGATCTGGTTCAATACAGAGAGACACAGAAGGAATATTTTCCTAGGGGACACATTTAACTGTCCATTCTGGATTTTGCCTGCTATTTCTTTTCGGTATCCCAAAAAACCTGGGTGTTCTCTCTGTCATTAAAGAATAAGAGGAGAATGCAGGGTCCGTTGCTTTGCCTAAATATTGATTTGAGAAACATTTTTTTCTTTTGCTTTTCCTATGGCAAGGATATGGTTTGTGATACTTAACATTTGCTTTGTCTGACAGACTTTAAGTGAACTCAAATCTGCTACGTGTAAACCAGAATTAATTGATCAAAACTGTCAGATCCACATAAAAAGCAGTAAGAAGTAAATTTAGTTACAGGGATATAATGAAAAATTACAAGGTATGGCCTACTTAATATATATTAGCTGCCAAGCAAATTATAACTAACATGAAGACACTTCTCGGGAAACTGGAAATCTGCCATTCAGGATAAAACTGAAGGTATAAACATTTAAAGGGCAAGAAAAAACAAATATAAAATCCTCCCAAATATTAAATGTAAATATTTATTTAATCTTATTTTCTCTTTCCATGAGAATGAGAGGCAAATCTCCTGCTGCACGAGTAAGTGAAGGAAATGAACTGTAGAGAAATGCTAAATAACCTGGAGGTACCTTATGGAAAAATCTGAATACTGAGTACAGGGATTTTGCCTCTGTCAACAGCAGGGAGCCACTTTAGTTTCTAACATAGTGTAAAAATGTTCTAATTTCCACAGTACATGGCTGCTGTGTTAACCTAGCAGTATTATCAGAGCAGCAGAGAAAACATGTTAGTGTGTCATAAGGCATTTGAATGAGCTGAAGTTTTGTATATGTAAATAAAACTGTGTCTGTTTAAAAATAAATCTAGTTTACAAAATATTCTGTGTTTTTCCTATGAGCCTATATTATTCTGGTTATTTTAGTTTCAAACCAATACATGTGCATTTTATCTGATGAGAACGTTAATTGAAATATGATTTTATTAACTGTGTTAATCTGGCAGCACATGACAAAAGTTGCAGAATATTACAGACAAATATCACCACGTTGTCAGCAGGTTTGAGGGTAGGTGGATGCAATGTTGGTCCCTCTGCTCTGGACCTGGCTGCAAGCTTTGTCCTGATTTAAACTCCCCTGAATTTTGCTGCCTAGACTTGAGCCAGAATTTTGCACATAAAAAGCTGTATAAATCTTAGTAATGCTGACAACACAGCAATACTTTTATTACACTTTACACAAGTGATATCACTCACATAGGTCCTGTGAGGCTTGAACACGCTGAGAAGTCCATTAAAAATTAGCATTTTTAGTCTACTTCTGTGTCCTTGATAGTCCTGTCGTGGCGGCATATAAAGGATTTGCTTTCAATTATCCAACTGCTTGCTAAAGGCTGCCTAATCCTGCAAAGAAAAAGGTTTAATGGCTGCACTAAGAACAAGTTGGCTGAGCTCCCCAGTCCCTCTTGGGGTGAGCCAGGGTTATATTTGGGCTCATTTTAGTCAGGTAGCTTTGCTGCAGCAGAACCCTCCCAGAAATCTGCACAGGAGCTGGTGATGGCACAGGGTTTCACATATGGTAGTCCCCAGCTGGTAACTCATCCTCTCTGTTCTACACAAAATGATTATTTCAGTGACTTCTGAGTCAAATCCAGGTTCTATGCTTCTGCTACAGTAGCAGCAGCAGCCTATTTTTTCTAGGAAAATGGAGTTCCAGGTCTTTCTGATTGTCACACTCACTTTAGATTTAATGTTAGAAATCCTGGCTGCCAGCATTATCTCATTTTCCCTTCTTTAAATTATTAAAATTTATCAGAATATATGTGTGAATCCATCAGATCTACTCAGAACTCGACAAAGGCTCACCAAATCCTTACCAAATGTATCCGTCCATACACAAAAGCAACATACTTGCTGTACTTGTATGTAAACCAATAGAACTTAAAATTTTAATTTCCTTCCATTCATCTTGAATATGAAGTAAGCCCCCAGAACTTTGAAAAAGAGGGAGAAAATTCTATGGACTTATCAGAATCTTCTGAAACTGAGAACGAATCCAATAATGTGTTATTTTCTTTCTACACCATTTAGTTAGATTAATTTAATTAATTTTTGCCTAATTTAAGGACTCAAAACACAGATGAGAGTCAATAAGGATTAATCTCTGCCTAGAAATGATTGTGTGCCTATACAAGCAGTGATGTGAGTATTCTTACTTACCATGAATATTCATAAGAACTGAATGTAAAACAAATGTAAAATGGCTATAGAAAACGGAGACTAAGATGAAGAATTTTAACATTTCATGTTTAAACTATTTTCTTATTCCTGACAGGTGATTTGTCCACAGAGAGAATAAATGGAAGAAGCAATTACTGTATTTTAACACAGAGGGCAAACACTGTCCTAGGAGGAAGATCTGGCTTCAGTGAGGTACAAATGGAACCACCCTTGTCATCTGAAGTTTCTTTCTAGAAAATAAACGTTGTCAGCTGCAATTAGAGCTGGATTGTCACGAGCATTCAGTTTGCTCACTGCTGAACACCATGTTGGCTGCCCAGCTCTCTAATGAATTCCCACCCTTGATGAGCCCCTCAGGGTCCCCTTTGGGTCTCCAGTCAGTCTCCCCAAGCAAGGAAGTGTTTAATAACAATAATAATAATGACAGAGTTAGTTAAGTAATTAATTCTATGAACTACTCAAGAGGACAATGCGAAGAAAGAGGTGAGCTTGGCCACCTCAGCAGCTAAGAAAATGCCTTCCTGCTTTTTATTATTCTCAGATTTTTTTTATTTTCATGGGAGGTATTTAGAGCTTTTGGGGTTTTTTTCTGTCTGTGAAAGAATTCACAAAAATGAGTGTGGATGTTACATGCCTTTGTGAGAGTCATCAGTCAAGCCACCCAGCAGTTGCAGGAAGAACTACTGCCTGCACACCAAGGAACAGTTTAATCAAGCTACGTATTTTAGAAAGAGATAAATTCAAATGTTTCCACTGGAAAAATATGGATTATGTATTCCCTTGAAAAAAAGGCAAATCCTGCTGAAGTCTTTAAGAGGCCAGGTACCTCACCTGAGCATCAAATAAAGCAGCTGACCTGAAGAATAAAGTGTCTCCTATTCACAAGGAGAAGCTTTTAACCACTAAAATCTCTGCAAGTTACTGCTTTTTAAACATAGCTTGATTAGTGGGAAAAGGGGCTGTTTCCCTGGAAACAGCATTTATTAGCATAAAGTAAATATAGTAGTTGTAGGAAATATTTTAGTGTGCTGGAGATGGAGTAACTGGATTTCTTTTGTCAATGGAGGATAGATATTTAGAGCCAAACTCTCCCTCCTATGATACCTCTGTATTATACTTGGTGCCACTGTGACTTTAATTCTTCCTAAAGGATTCTCAGCTACAGAGTGTCACACTCTAACACAGTCACTGGTCTCCCAAAGTCAGAAGTGTTAAAAATATAAAAAATGAACAAAATAAATACCCCAGTGAACAATTGTTCAGCAAGGAAGTTAGGGAATCAGACACATCATTTACAAAAGGAGAAAATAACCAATTTAAAAATGGCTAAACTGACTGAAACCTTATTTTCACATCAATAGCTCTGGTCCCAAGCCTGATTTTTGTGCTGCACAAGGGGCACAGGGAAAGGAAACATTTGCACTAAAGCCAAGGTTCAGCAACAAGTTTCCCCACGAATTTCACAAACAAATGGAGATTTCTGTTAAAGCAAATGTGAAGGAAAGAATTCACAACTCTGATTTGTATAGAAAGTAGAAACCTCTTTATATGCACACATATAGAAATTACAGCAACTGCAGAAGGTTAAAGGACACATATGGAATGGAAAAATTAGGAAAAATCAAGCTAATTGAGCATGTGCATCCTCTCAGGTTTTTTCCCACACAGAGTTTAGATCTATGTGCAAGAGTTCTGCTTTCTGCTGCTCTGCAGTGTCCTGGGCACACTGCTGCAGTCTCCTTCCACTGTGCAAAGCACGTGAATGTGGTGGTCTGGTGATGAAGGGGATCCGTGGCAGGTGGTCACTGACTTTGTTGGGAATGGCAATTTGCCTTCCCATGCACTGGGGACAAAGGACAGCTCTGCTTACAGTTGATACAATTAGAAAACTAAAAAGTCTCTTTGAGATGCATTAAACAGAAATTACTGATACAAGAAAAGATACCTGGAGGAGGATTCTGAAACTTCAGAAGAAAGTGTTGGTTGGAGAGAGAAAAGAGTATTATCCCATCCTGTAATGGTGCAGCAACACTGGCGGAGCCAGACACAGCACCCAGCCAGAATTTCCAAATACTAATCAGTCCTTAGGTTATACAGAACTTGATCCCTGCAGAGTTGCTTTCCGAAGGGAGATAGTAGTGAAAACCAGAGGTGTAGCTGATACTAATTAAGCCTTTATATCCTGGCAGCTCACCTGGGACAGGAAGAAGGAGGGAAAATTTGTGGGGATGGTAAGATGTTATACCTTTATTCCCTGCAGTGAGGGGGATATTTCATGGCCTTGTATAACCTTGGATTCCAGCAGTGTAGGGCTGTAGAGTCCAGTTTGATACATAGACTTCAGCCAAAGTGATCCTCTTTGGCTTTGGGCATTATCTCCGGAGATAAACACAGGGAGAATTTGGGCTACTCAAAGCTGGCTGCAGGCGTGGGCAAAGCTGGCAGCTGCAGAGGGCAGTGGATTGCTTGGGGTAGGGAAGAATAAAAGATCCACATCCCTGTTGCCCATTTTACCCATGCCAGAGCTGAGCAGGGCCAAGCTGGCAGCAGCTGGGGAGGGAATGGGAGGCCGCAGAACGGGGGCTGCACAGCGGGGGCTGTGTGAATGTGCCCCTGGAAGCAGCTGCCCTCTGTGCCAAGCCCTGCCTGCCTGGAGAAGGGTCAAAACTGGTTTTTGCACACACCTCTGAGAAACCCTGACCCAGCTTTTAGTCAACAGGAGCTTAGAAAATGAGAAGGGAAAAAAGTAGAAAAAAATTCACAAGAAATTCTGCTTTTCTTCATGTTAAAACTACTCAGGAGAAGAGGATGAATATAATCTTAAAACATCTGGTGTTCTGGGATACAGGGAGAAGGTTGGACTGCAAAGATCTTTTTCTGGCTAAAAAGGTTATGTATGACCTGATGAAGTAGTACATTGATTTTATAAGTCACTATTATGTTTTGCAGTTTCTCTTTTCAGCTTTCCTTTATTTGATGCAGAATGCTATTATTTGTCTTGCCATTGCATATCTGCTTCCAACTATGCCATATGAAAATAGGCTTCCCTTTCCATATGAATAAAACTATTAGATAGATAAAAGGGAACATTTTAGCTTCAAAGACAATTTTGCTGAATTAAAACTCTGAAACACAGAAGCTTTGTTGCAAAACCTCTTCTATTTCAAGTCATATTTTGAATCTGAGAAAGACAGAAGTGTTACGTTTTTCTATAAAATAACTCAAAATTTAACCTAGTAATTAATGCTACTTTGCCAAAATGAGTATTTGGATATAAGCATTTAACTCTGAATAAAGATACAGAATTAGTTCTGCTTTAAAGGAATTAATGTGTATTTTTAATTGGTTTTTTTCATGCTTTCCTTGGTGCTCAGTTTTTCGTCTTCTTATTATGCATGCAATATGTTAGAAAGGTTACTCCAAAGTATCATTATCCAGAAAAGGTTGCAAGATACCTTCATAAGAATTCTATATTTTGGTAGCATATAATTAAGCTGATTGGAAGTATTGTTCTCAAACTAAAGCTCTCTGGGATGCAGCTTCAAGGCTATTCAATTTTCTCCTGAAAAAAATTGCTTTTAGATGAAGTGAATTCTTCTCTTAAAAGTGTTATACTATTTATAGTCTATGCCATTCCCTGGAAAGGTCTTGGGAGGATGTAAGAGGGCCAGGTAAAAGTGTTTTTTATATATGAAGTAGAAAAAATTAAGTTTTGATTTAACTTAGTTTCTTTAAATAATAAGCACTACAATAAAGCAGCAGTCTAAAAATAAACAAGTGTTTTCAGCAGCCACATCATCTCAGCTCAAAGCACAGAGAGTGTCTGTCTGAGTTAATTAAACAACTTAGCTTCTGCTTAACACATACAGGAGGAAGACATTATTCATCTCATTCCATACTGAAAGGCTGCTGGATTTTGGGCAGATGTTTGAAGCAAATCACAGCAGTCACTGCTGTCTGAAGAACGCTCAGTCCTTCTCAGGCAAGATTAATCAGCGTTGTTTTGTGTCATTTACATGTGTTGCAGCTTCTCTCTCATTAAAAATGCATCTTCAAAAGAACTCAAGGTAAAAATATTCACTGTACTGTGTCCCATGATCACATGAAACACCTGAGATCCGTGAAAAGACAGCTAAAGGTGTTCCTCAAAATGACTTTGTGGTCACTGATACTTTTGTTGTGATTTCAGCAGGAAATTTTGTTCGCAGGTGATACAGTTGTTCACTTTGTCCCTGGAGTAAGAAATAATCATGACATCCTCTCTTAAAGCTGACTGGTTTTCACCACCGAGATGGTGAAGTTCAATCCTGGCTTTGTGATTGCTGTTCACATAATCAAGTGTTACATACATATGTCATATTTAATATCTTCATCTATGAGCTAATTGCACAGTGTATATTTTAATTTTACATCAGGAGTATTTCTGTTTAAACTTTTATTTGTTTTTTTTTTTTACTTGTAAAGTAATCAGATATGCAAATAGTTGTAAAACCTTCTGCCTGGCCTACTTAATACAAAAGGCCATGGAAGAGATTTGTTAATCTGGAAAGCAAAATGTTTATACTGCATAACTCCTAATAACACAGAACCAGAGAACCACAGAATGGTTTGGGTTGGAAAGGACCTTAAGATCATCTCGTTCCCATCCCCTGCCAGGGGCAGGGACACCTTCCACTAGACCAGGTTGCTCAAAGCCCCATCCAACCTGGCCTTGGACATCTAAGGGATGGGACATTTTCTCTGTATCTACCATAATCTGTCAATTTCGGTTCTTTTAATGGGACTCTGAAGGTTTCATGGATTGGACTCATTGGATGTGGTGAATCCATACCCGTGGTGACCTAGGACCAAACTGACCTGCTGTAATATCCATGTTTTTGGAGCAGGACTATATGTGGGAGCAGAAAGGACTAGAGAAGTAAATTCTGCCTCTTCCCCAGAATTCCTTTTCCCTGATGATTATACTACACTCCAGCACATTTTCACTGTCACTAGTAAAAGTATAAAGTTGAGGACTATTGAACACTTTTAATTTCCCCTGTGTAACCTAATGGCTGAAGAATCTGTTATAAATAACTTTATCAATGCCTGAAATGGAGAGGTTCATATTCACTGACTGTATTAGTAATCTCTAGTGGGATTGTTTGTCACCATCTGAGGGAAAAATGCAGTGTAGGGAAATGGATGTTTGATTGATCACTGTTTTTCTGTGGAATTAATCCCTTGTGAACAATTTATAATGCTTATTCAAAACCTGCTCATAAACAGCTCCCTTGAATTAACATTGTGTAGGCTTTGAAATGAAGATCAGCTCTTCAAAGCAAGGATTGAGTAAAGGTGGCTCAGTAGTTCAGCATTAGTCCAACATCAAACATCAGCCCTGAAAATCATGTGGCAACATTTGTACCTTGAGTAGATATTTTAACCACAAACATATTTTGTTACCTCTGGACAGTACATTGACACAATGAGAGCAAAAAGTCATTAATGAACACATTTTTTCTCTGACTGAAGCTGTCACTGGAATTTCTGCCTGTTCAAACATCAATCAATGGTTTTGTTTGAAAGAGCATATGTATGTGTTCACTTTGGCTTTGTCTCCTCTGTACTGAAATTTAGGTACTGGGCTCTTTTTACACGTGACTCATATCACAAAAGGATTATTATATTAAGAAAATTTAGAACCAGGTATGAAAAGATAATGTTAAAAATTTCTAAGATTGCTCTAAGTGTTATGAAAATAAGCTGCTAAGAGCATATGGTCAAACTTCTCAATGTACAGTTCCCATAATTATCATAGTAATTGAAGGCACATAATGTAAAACATATTTATCTGCTTTATTTATCAAAGAAAGTGTTGATAGTGCAATTGAGTCATTGGAAATAGTCACAAATTTTTATACTATTGTAATGTGTTGAATATTAGCAGGATAAATCACAAATGTTCTTCTTAAGTGTCTCAGGAGAACGAATTACTAAAATGTAAAACCTGATGGAGTGCCAGCCATTGTGCTTTATACTCCTATATTTCCTGTGATCCAGGAATCCACACTTTGCAGTCAGGTCTCTTTGTACTTTTCCTGAGTGGCACAAGGTGCTTACCAAGCCATGGGAATCTAATGGTGATGCTTTTTCTAGTAGTCAACTAAATCCTGGGCACCACCAGGAAGAAGGGATGGGTCCATGGTGCCACAGTGCTCCTTGCAGGTCACCTTCTGTCTTAGTTACTTCCCCTTTCACCTCCTGCCCAAGTCCATTTTGGTTGGAAAGGGCAATTCCACCTTTCCAATATTTTTGTGGACAACTGACCACAGAGACAGGCAGAATAAACCTCTTAGTAAGAGGGTAGAAAAAATTCAGCAATTTGTGTAACATCTGACAAGTGATTTAGCAGAAGAGGAAAGGAAAGGAGAAAGGAGAAAGGAGAAAGGAGGAGAAAGGAGGAGAAAAGTTGGGAAAGAGGTATT